>CANIUD010000706.1:0-277500 GCA_947470075.1 Closterium sp. Yama58-4
CCGCCGCCGCCGCCGCCGCCTCCCCTCGCCGCCGCCGCCGCCCCGCCGCCGCCGCCGCCGCCTCCCTCGCCGCCGCCGCCGCCCGCCGCCGCCGCCGCCCCTCCCCTCGCCGCCGCCGCCGCCCCGCCGCCGCCGCCGCCGCCTCCCCTCGCCGCCGCCGCCCCCCCGCCGCCGCCGCCGCCGCCTCCCCCGCCGCCGCCGCCGCCGCCCCGCCGCCGCCGCCGCCGCCTCCCTCGGCCGCGCCGCCCCCCCCCCCGCCGCCGCCGCCGCCCCCCTCGGCCGCCGCCGCCGCCCCCCCGCCGCCGCCGCCGCCGCCTCCCCTCGGCCGCCGCCGCCGCCCCCCCCGCCGCCGCCGCCGCCTCCCCCGGCCGCCGCCGCGCCCCCCGCCGCCGCCGCCGCCTCCCCTCGGCCGCCGCCGCCGCCCCCCCGCCGCCGCCGCGGCTCCCCTCGGCGCCGCCGCCGCCCCCCCGCCGCCGCCGCCGCCTCCCCTCGCCGCCGCCGCCGCTCCGCCGCCGCCCGACTACGTCGTCGGCCGCCTGCACCCACACCGTCGCCGCCTGCGCCCCCCGCCGCGGCGCCCACATCCTCCCCCCTTCCCCTTCTCCCCTCCCCTTGGCAGCAGTGGCCAGCAGCGGCAGCAGCGGTAGCACCGGCAGCAGCGGCAGCAGTGGCAGCAGCGGCAGCAGCCGGAGCAGAGCTCCATCCTCCTGCAGCAGCACCTACCCCCCCCCCCCCCCCCCCTCCTCCCTCTTGGCCGCCGCGGGTCCACCCGCCGTCGCCCTCCTCCTTGACCGCCGCGGGTCCACCCGCCGTCGTCCCCCTCGAGGCCGCCGCGGGTCCACCCGCCGTCGCCTCTCATGGATACCACTCTCCCCCTCTTCCCCCTCCCATTGACGCCTCCTCCGTCGACAAGCTCCAGCTTGCCGCGAACCGCTCGGCGATCAATTGGCACTCCTTCGTCGGGAGCATCCGCCACGTTCTCCAGGACGCATTCGTCGGACCCTACTGCGTCCTCGACGTCCTCCTCCGCCGCCCGCAAGCTCTCCAGCCCACGGCACCCAGTCACCCCGGCGAACCCCCTCCCCCCCCCCATTCCTCCTGGCCCTCCTCCTTCCGAACCCACCTTGGAGATCGCCACTACCCCAGCGCTCCAGAGTGCCGCCGATGCCACATTTCTTCATGACCGCCGCGAGTACCTCATCCGCAAGGCAGAGCACGAGGTCGCAGTCCACCATCACGACTTCGCAGTAGCGGAACGTGCCGACCGCCTGGCACTCCTCGATGAGTACAACACGGCCATGGCAGACTACCTCCCCAGGAGCATTGCATGGGCCGCTGCCGACAACCGCGCCTGCACCATCCTCCTCGGCGCACTCCCTGATACCCTCATGCGCCGTTTCCAGGCTCGGGAGATGCGCGCCTCCCTCATCTGGGCCGAGCTCCAGGCAATGTTCGAGCGCCGCGACATCAGCTCTGTCGGCGCCCTGTTCCAGGAGTACTTCTCCATCACCCTCGCTACCTGTGACGGCGCAGTTGACTACGTGGGGCGCATGCAGGAGGTCGCTGACCGCCTTGCTGCACGCCAAGCTGCCCTCCCCGAGCCACTGCAAATCCACCGCCTCCTCTACAACCTCACCCCGGACTACGAGTCCCGCCTCCATGCCTTCACTGAGGCAAACCCCTTGGCCGGCCTCAACGACGTGGCCCAATGGATCATTGACACGGAGGTCAAGCTCCGCACCCCCGTTGTCAACCTCACCACCCCTCAGCCCTCCTCCTCCAGCTCCCTCAATGCTACGCAGCCGCGCAACCAGGGTGGTCGCAGCGGTGGCGGTGGAGGCCGTGGAGCGGGTGGTGGTGGTGGAGGTCGTGGCGGTAGTGGTGGTGGTGGCGGTAGCCGTGGTGGTCGTGGCGGCGGTGGTGGTGGTGGTGCTAGCAGCACCTTTGCTGGAGGACCGTCCGGTGCTAGTGGTGCTGTGACTCGAGGCGCTCGCCCTGGCACTCTCCCCCCATGCACGTATGTGCGCCGCCATGGTCCCCATGCTGGTACCCCTTGCGGCCAAACCAACCATCCCCCCAGCACGTGCTTCAAGGCGCTCGACGACGCCTGGTTTGACCGAGGTAACACTGGCACCCCTCCTCGCTGGAACACTGTCACCCCTCGCCCCTCCCTGGTGGATGTTCAAACCCTCCCATCTTTCCTTCCTGCTCACCTCCGCCTGGTTAGCCCCTCCCAGCCCTCACAGCTGCAGCAGTTTCAGCAGCACCAGCAGCAGCAGCATCAGTACTTCCAGCAGCAGCAGCAGCAGCAGCCGCAGTTTCTCCAGCCGCAGCAGCCGCCGCCGCCGCAGTTCTACCAACCGCCGCCGCAGCAGCCGAGCAGCAGCAGCAGCAGCTCCTTCCCCCGTACTGGCAGCAGCAGCCACTGACCTTCGGCACGGTGGATACGGCCGCCCATGCCTCCCTTGCTCCCCCCCCTCCCTGGGGTTCCCTCCCCTCTGCCCCCCCGAGTGTCCCCGACACTTCGGGCAGTTTCCTTGGTAATGTTAGTCTTGCACCATCTGTCGCTTCCATGTATCCCTCTGCTATCAATGAAACTTCTTTCCAGTACCCCGTGTCACCTCCTCCTCCTTCTTCCCCCACCCTGGACTTCGTCCTTGATAGTGGGGCCACTGAAACCGCACTAAAGGACGCAGGTACCCTCACCCCCCTTCCACTTCCCACTCAGGTTCATGGAGCTGATTCCAGTTTTTCCATCCGCTGCACTCATCTCTCCACCCTCCCCTGCACTGCCTTCCCCTCCGGTAAAGTCACAGGCCTCCACATCCCCACTCTCCGCAACAACCTCATCTCCCACCGTGAGCTCCAAGGTGTTGGTATCATCGCCATCTACCCCAGTTATGCCAATTACTGTGACCTCTACCAAACTTCCTCTGGCCGCTTCCTCCTCCGCATTCCACTCTGCCCTCGCACTCGCCTCTACACTCTCCGCATACCTCGTCCATCCTACTGCCACGTCACCACCCGTGCTGGTACTTCCACCGGTCCACCCCCCCTCCTTTACTTCCCCCCTCCCCTCCCGCTCAGGTATCCTCCTCTCCCTCCCTGCCATCCTCCTCCTCCCCTCCCGTCCCCTCCATCACCCTATCTCCCTCCTCCTCCACTACCCTCTCGCACCCTGCCGTTCTCTTACACCACAGACTCGGCCATCCCAACTTCACCGCACTTCGCACCACAGTCACCTCCCGCCTCCTCCGCAGCCTTCCTCCCGTCTTACCCCCCTTCCCTCCTCCCCCTCTCCCCCTTGCCCTTCATGCATCCACGGCAAGCTCAAACAGTCACCCCACCACAGTCATCCCACCTTCGCCGCCGCCCCCATCGACCTTGTCCACATGGACCTCTGGGGCCCCTATCCCATCCGCTCCCGCCAGGGGCATCGATACATGCTCGTCCTCGTTGACGACCACAGCCGGTACTCCACCACCTTCTTTCTTCATACGAAAGACCAGGTGCCGGCAATGGTCATCAACTGGGCCGAGCTGTGCCGCAATCACTTCAAACGCCCCATTGGCCGCCTTCACTCTGACGGTGGGGGTGAGTTCATCAATAACACTCTCGCCACATACTGCAAAACCTACGGCATCCAACAGACCTCCACTCTTCCCCACTCCCCTCAGCAGAACGGCATTGCCGAGAGCCGCATTCGTGAGATCACCAAGATAGCTCGCTGTCTCATTGCTCATGCCTCCACCCCGCCTTCCCTCTGGAGCTATGCCCTTCTCCACGCTGCTCTCCTCAATCTCCGCTCCCACCCTCAGCACCCTTCCTCTTCCCCCACAGAGCTTTGGTCCAACACCAAACCTGACGCTGCCGGCCTTCGAGTCTGGGGCTGCAAGGCCTACGTTCTCATTCCACCCGCCGATCGCTCCCGCGCCGCTGGCAAACTTGCTCCCCGTGCCCTGGAATGTGTCTACCTTGGGCACAACCGCGACTCCCCAGGCTACCTCTTCCTCCACCCTCCTACCAATCGCCTCATCCGCAGCAGCGACGTCGTCTTCGACGAGTCCGTCCCCTATTACTCCACTCCTCCCCCTGATCCTCTCCCTCCTCCTACTCACCCCCTCGCCTGGACCGATACCGTCCTCCCGCCTCTCCTCCCCCCCGCTCCCCTCCTCCCACCTGTCGCTGCTCCACTCCCGCCTCCCTCCTCTGCCGACGTCTACGACCCCGCTGCACCCGCCTCCCCCGCCCACTCAGCTGCACCCCCTCCCTCCCCTCCCTCCTCCCATCACTCTCCCGCCCCTCCGCAGCAGCAGCAGCAGCCGGGGCAGCAGCAGCAGCAGCCGGGATGGCAGCAGCAGCAGCAGCAGCGGTGGCAGCAGCAGCAGCAGCAGCAGCAGCAACCGGTGAAGCAGCAGCAGCAGCAGCAGCAGACGGTGCAGCAGCAGCAGCAGCAGCCGGGATGGCAGCAGCAGCAGCAGCCCGGTACAGCTGTTCAATTCACATCTTTCACATCTTCCCCATCCTCAGTCACTCCAGAGATCTCCTCCTCCGACACGGAGACTTCCACCTGCCTTGAAGGCCGCTGCACCTCATCGGCCTCAATGATCAGCGGTGTCGTAGGAAGCTTCTGCTGCTGCTGCTGCTTCCACTCCTTGTAGTACAAGGACTCGAGGAACTTCACATCCCTTGACACAGTCAGCTGCTGGCTGGTCAAGTCCCAAATCAACCAGCCCTTGTGATCCTTTGCAAGTCCCAAGTGCACACCCCATCTCCCAGAAGCTTCCAGTTTGCCCCTCTTCTCCTTAGGCACATGAAACACCACCATGCAGCCGAACGCTCTCAGCATGTTGACTGCTGGTGCACTCCCATACCACTTGGTGTAGGGGATCCACTGCTTGTCCCCCACAGTCGCCAGTACGCGGTTCTTCACAACAACCACCTGCCGCAGTGCAGTCACCCAAAACGGATCCGGCAGCCCTGCACGCCCAAGGAGAGTGCGAGCACCTTCCTGCAGGGTCCGGTTGTACTGCTCAGCCACGCCGTTCTGCTGCGGGTTGTAGGGCACTGTAAGTTGATGCTGAATCCCCTTCTTCTTCAGCACCGCCTCAAAATCAGTGCTAATGAACTCTCCTCCATTGACGGTGCGGATCACTTTCACCTTGTGTCCGCTCTCCCTTTGAGCTCTCGGCATCCACTCCTTAAGAACAGCCGCTGCCACGTCCCCCTTGGTCTTGAGAGGGTACACCCACACCGCACGTGTGTGGTCGTCCACGATGGTCAAGAAGTAGCGGCTGCCCGAGAGCGAAGTGGCCCTCGTGGGGCCCACCACATCCATGTGTACAAGCGCAAGTGGTGCCTTAGCCGGTCCCGTGCTGCTGCTGAAAGGGAACTTGGTGAACTTGGTCTCAAAGCATGTAGGGCAGCTCCCAATCTCCTTTGCTGCCCCCTTCACCTCCAACCCCTTCAAGCTTCTATCCTTCACCAAATTCTGCAGCATTGGAATGTTGATGTGGCACAACCTTTCGTGCCACGTCTCCCAATCGGCCTCACCACTCCCAGATGAAGCCTTTGCCCATGCAGCCGTTGCATCCACACCAGCAAGCACCTCACCATGTGGTTGCTGTGGCTGCTGCACCTTCTTGACTACATCCAGGGTCCCAGCAGTTGGTGCAGTCACCTCTCCTCCCGCAGTTGCTTTAGCCGCTGCCGCTGCCTTTGCCGTTGCTGGTGGTTTCCCATTCCAAGGGATGATGGGCAGCTGCCACAGGTCCTTGATGCAGCTGCTCTTCTCCTCCAAATCCCACAGCAGCAACTTCCCAAGCTTCGCACGGCAGCTGGTTGGGCCGAACGTAACTTTGGCCTTGCTTTTCTGCAGTCGGCGCACAGAGAGGAGGTTAGCGGATAAACCTTCAACTAGCAGCACATTTCCCAGTCCCACAAGTCCCCCATTGGCTCCCATCACCTTGGCATTCCCAACACCAATCACAGGGAGCAAAGCACCTGAAGCGGCAGCCACAAACTTGATCTTCCCAGGGGGTTTCACCTCATCAAGCAAATCTGCCCGCGGAGTCATGTGACTCGTGCAACCTGAATCGATCACCCAGTGAGTGAGGGGGTGCATCACAACCTTCCCAACCGAACCCACATCATCCTCACTCACTTTCACATCCTCAACCATGAGGAACAACCCAGGGTCGGCTTTACCTTGTGCACCATCACCTTGTGCACCTGAACCTTGCACAGCACCACCTCGTGCACGTTCACCACTTGGCGGCTTCATGCCTGGAGGCGCCCATCCCTCAGGCCGGCTGAAACACTTGAACCACGGGTGTCCAGCCTTCTTGCAGTACCAGCACGCACCCTCCATTCGGGTGCTCCCTTTGCCACCAGAGCTCCCATGCCCCTCGTTGTAGTCACCTCGGCCTCTTCCTCTGCCAAAGCCTCTCCCACGGCCTCGGCCTCTCCCTCCCCCTCTTCCTCTGCTGCCTCCTGCAGCTCCATACCCCTCAGCAGTTTTGTTGGCAGCACCACCTCCCGTGTGGCGCCTGGGGAAGTGCTCCTGCAGGATCTGCTGCCGTAGCCATTCAGGCGTCAATTTGTCGTGCTGAACGTTGAGGGTGGGGACGAGGTTGTCCCACGAGTTGTCGAGCACCGAGATGATCTTGGTGCACTGCTGCATCTCCGACACCTTGCTGCCCGCCGCTGCCATCCTCGCATAGGTGTCCTTGATCTTGTCAAGCACCGGCTTCACATCGTCTCCCGGCTTCATGGAGAGGGCAGCCAGCTCCTTCTCCAATACGATCACCATCGGCAGCGTGTTGGGTTGTACCACGTCGCGTAGCAGCTTCCACGCCTTCGGTCCGGAGTCGTCCAGCTCCACCAAATCCTTGATATGCTGGAACATGTCATTGTTGACCGATTGAAGGATAAGGTCGTATAGCACCGCGCTCCGCTCAATCCATCGATCCCGAGCATCTCCTTCCTCGGGCATCTTCTCTTCTCCCATAGCCAATTTCAGCACTTGAAGGCGCTCCGCATCCGCCCGCTCCATTCCTCATAGTTGGAGCCGTCCAAAGCCTCGATCTTGGACGGTGGCGGTTCACTCTTCTTCTCAGCTGCTTCTCCACTCATCTCCTCTGCTCCCAATCAGAGGTTTCAGCTCCCCCTTTGCTGTCCACACCGAAGTCCCACACAATTTCCACAAGTGTCGGCGCCAACGAAATTTCGGCAGAGTTTCCCCTTAGCGGAAGTCACTCCCAACCTCCAGAACTCCACTTAGGCGCGCCCTCAGGCCATGGTGGGTCTAAGACGGTCTTCACACTTCAGTAGACTCTTCACAAAGTCCTCAATCAGCTCTGATACCACTTGTTAGAGATTAAGGATCGAGTCTATGAAGATTAGGTGCCGAAATACCTCAGAACCGTTGGCTTCAAATTCTGGACAGAAACCGCGTGTTCACAAGAAACGCCGTCGACGAAAAACTAACCGTTAGAATTCCGTGAAACTCAAGTATGTTGTAGCTCTAGACCGTGGCTACAATTCCCAATTTGAATCACCTTATCTCGAGTTATGCTTTTCGGCGCACTAGGGGGTATGCTGCCATAGAAACTTAACTCACTCACAATAGTTCTCACAAGTTCACAAGTTACACACACAGAGAATTAGAGGAGCACTAAACCAGGTGGGAGGTGATGACGAGGACGAGAGGGAAGGTTCTAAGGGAGTCCCCAACCAAGGAAACCCCATGCCACACAATTCCCCTCTCCATAGGCAACCCAACTTTTACTTTTGTCACTTTCCCAACTCATGCCATCCACCTCAACCCACTTGGCCACACTTGCCAACCTGGTTTGGCTTCACCCAACCACATGGCAGCAATCTACAGTGATGGGTTCGAATTTCCCAACCCCCAAAAGTCTGTACCCCTTGTGGAGCAAACCCCACAACTTCCCATAGTCGCCACAACCAAAGTACAGAAAGCATACGAACTCCAACGTTCGTAACTTTCTTGATATTCTGGCCTCTCGATATCAGGGTGATTCACCCTTATGACCCTTACTATAAGGGCGGGTTTTACGATGCACCCTTTTTTACAAGACTGGTTTTGTTTTCGACCCTTACTTAAAAAAGTGATCGATTGTATGACACTGATATTTCAGAGCTATGTGGTGTAGTAGCACTGATGAAATCGAGTTCGATCTAAGAGAGGATACCAGGATTGGTCGCGTAAAACACATTTCCTACGGCGGATGACCCCGACAGGTATCGAACTTGGGTCCTCCACATAACAACGATGACTCAACACACTGCAACACTAACACCCTACATAGTATGCTCAGCAAAACTATTCGACAATTTCTTTAATTTGTTTGCACCCTGATTTTTAAGAGCAGTTCCTGTGAAGCACCCTTACTGAAAGAGTAACAGCTGGGTGTTGGCCTTACGAGGAAGAGTACCCCAAATCCTATCCAGAGGCCTGTTGATATTGCTCCGATCGCGACGATTTTGGGCTCGTCGGGAAGCTCTTGAGCAGAGCAATCACTTCAGATATCTGCTCAAGCCAAATGACATTCACACACACTCAGAAAATCCAAACCGCGCAAAACACAAATTCTTGCACACGCTCATACCACGCATGCAACACACGAACACATGATGGGAGGCAGACAGACGTGAATGCATATGGTTGCATCACACAACACCACTCAGTGGTATGAAAGCCCGACAGAGCCTCGGAGTAGGACTGAGGGGTGGGAATGGCAGCAGTGTCAACAGAGAGAAGAGTGGGAGAATTGCTAAAGTCACCGACGGTGACACACAGAAGAGGAGAAACAGGATGAATGTTGAAGAGCTCCTCAAAGCGATCTTCAAGAAGATTAACAGTCTGAAATGGAGAAAGACGAGTGAAAAGCGCAAAGTGCTGAAAATTAGAGAGTGCGCGAGTCATGGAGCGAGTAAGGCGCGGGGAAGGGGAGGGAATGGAAACATGCGAAGGAGGAGGAGAGGAAGATGGAAGTGAGGAAGGGAGGGGAGCCAAAGAGGAAGAGGCGGGTGGAGAGGCGCCAGAGAATGATGTCGGAAGGGGGGGGCAGTAGAGGCTGGAGCGGGGGGAGGGGCGGGAAGGGGCGGGATAGGGGGGGGGGGAGGGGAGGAGAGGAGGGGATGACAGACGGCGGCTGATCGAAATCAGACTAGTGAAGAGAGGGGACAGGAGGGGCGGGTGGGGAGGATGGAATGAGGATTGAGTCTCATCGAAAATGATGTCTTGACTGCGGATGAGTTGGTGAGAGGAAGAGGCATAGAAAAGGTAGCCAGGACAGTCAGAGTTTATGCCAAGGAAGGCACAGAGTTGAGTCTTGGGAGCGAGTTTCCCACCCTGACGGGATCGGTCATCTGGATTGACAAGAACATGGGCGACACAGGCGAGCAGAGGGCTGGTGGCCAGTCCAAAGCTGGAAGGGGGTGGTAGTAGGGCGAAGAGGATGAAGGCGGAGGTTAAAGAGTAGAGCGGCATGGAGGAGAGCATAGCTCCAAAGAGAGTGGGGGGCAGAGGCATGGGTGAGAAGGCAGCGAGTAATTTCCATGAGAGTGCGATTGCGACGCTTAGCATACCCATTCTGTTCTGAGGAGTGAGGAAGAGTGGAGGTCTTGCGAATGCCATGAGAAGCACAGTAAGAGAAAAGAGAGTGATTAAAGAATTCGCCACCACCATTCGAGTGGAAGCGCGCGACAGGACGCTTAAAGCGTAGACGAGCCTGCTCAGCCCAGCGAATGATGAGGGAGGGAGCGTCAGATTTGGCACGGAGGGGATAGACAGTGGCAAATCGTGAGTGGTCGTCAACCAGGCAGAAAGTATCGATGACCCTGACGAGAAGCAGTAGGTGAAGGACCCAAGAGGTCCATATGAACAAGGTCAAGGGGTTGGGGAGAGGCAGAGGGAGAAGAGGGATGGGGTGACTGGGATAGTTTGGTCTGGACGCATGGGGTGCATGGAGGAGCAGGAGAAGGAGGAAGGGGGGGAAGAGAGGAAGGGAGGCCATGAAGAAGCTTGGAGGAGACCATACTGCGAAGAAGGGGAAAATTGGGGTGGCCAAGTCGATGATGGAGGAGGAGGGTAGGTTGAGTGAGAGAACGACAGTCGCAAGAAGGAACGGGCGGGGCGGAAGCGGAAGTGGCATGTTGGGCAGAAGAGGGGAGAGAGACACGAAGAGTGTAGAGACGAGAGATAGGGGAAAGAGTAAAGCGTGCAAGATGGCGGTTGCGATGATAGAGATCACAGTAAGAGTCACATTCAGGGAAGATAGCTCGCACACAAAGACTCTGAAGAGCAGAGAGAGAAAGAAGGTTGTGGCGACAGGAAGGAACATAGAGGCCAGTCACAGCACCAGAGGGGGAGGCAGGACAGGGGAGAGAGGAGGTAGCAGTGCAAGTCATGGTCATGGTATCCCCAGCCCCTTGAATGGAGAGGGGATGGGGAAAAGAGCGAAGCACACCAGCGTCACGAAAAACAGAGTCAGTAGCACCACTGTCAAGAACAAACTCAAGAGTGCGAGGGAGGGAAAGAGCAGAGGTTTGAGCACTGGCACCAGAGTCAGCAGCCACAAGTACCGCCTGGGCAGAAGACTGGCGACGCTGACGAGAGAGTTGAAGCCAGTTGGGAGGGCGACCAGTGTTGCCAGCCAGGAACCAGTCATCGGTGAGCTTCTGGAAGCAGGAGGAGGCAGGATGATTGGTGCGACCGCAGGGCTGACCTGGCGAATGATGTAGGTGCAAGGAGGAAAGGTGTTGCGAGGGCGAGAGGAAGCAGCGTCGGCGGTGGTGGGGAGAGGAGGGGGGGCGGAAGAGGGTGCGACAGCGGCGGCAGTAGGAGGGCAGCGGTGGCAGTAGGAGGGCAGTGTGAGATGGAGCGGAAGCAGTGGGTGTGGGGGCAGAGCGAGGAGAAGGGGTAGTGAGGTGCTCAGTGAGGCGCTTGCGGGTGCTCTCGAGGGACTCAGCAAGAACACGAGCGAGGTCACGGGCAGCAGCATTGTCAGGAGCAGTCGCAGTAGTGGCTTGGGCCGTGGCCGGGTTCCGCTCAGTTTCAGCGATAGCAGCACGAAGGCCATCAGCATAGGGGTCAGAGGAGGTAGAGGTAGGTGCAAATGCAGGTTCAGGAATGGCGCCAGAACCACTCTGCTGAGTGACAAACCAGAAATTAAAGCCACTCACGAGGGTGCCAGACAGCGTGCGCTCAAGACAGTTCAGCCAACTGGGGAAGTTGACTGCGCTGCCATCAGGCGCGAGCTGAAGGACCAGCAGAGGGAGGGAGGGGAGGGCGAGAGAAGTCGCCATAAGGAGGAGGAGACAGCTGCAGAGCAGATGAGGGGAGAGGTATAAGAGGCGGAGGAATAAGGGGCGAAGCAGTCTGCTGCTGAGCCGCTGAGGGGAGAAACAAGAGGAGGAGGGATATTGACAGAGTAGTCTGCTGCTGAGCCGCTGAGGGGAGAAACAAGAGGAGGAGGGATAGTGGCGGAGTAGTCTGCTGCTGCGCCGCTGAGGGGAGAAACTAGAGGAGGAGGGATAGTGGAGGAGTAATCTGCTGCTGCGCCGCTGAGGGGAGAAACTAGAGGAGGAGGGATAGTGGCGGAGTAGTCTGCTGCTGCGCCGCTGAGGGGAGAAATAAGAGGAGGAGGGATCGCGGCGAGGTAGTCAGCTGCTGGGCCGCTGAAGGGAGAAACAAGAGGAGGGAGAGTTGGGAAGGAGTTCGGAGTTGAGCAGTTGAGGGGAGGGTACGGAGGAGGAGGAAAGGTGTGGAGGAGCTACAAAAAAAAAAAAAAAAAAAAAAAAAACCGCAATCAGCAACTTGCTGCGGCAGATGAGGAGAGAAAAGAGGTGGAGGAAAAAAAGGGGGTGAAAGAGTGGAGGGGAATTTGGAGGGAGAGAGGAGAGGAGGAGGATGGTGAAGGGGCAGATTTGTGGGAGGGACGCGACACAAGTAATATGAGCTGCAGGAAATGAGGAGAGAAAAGAGGAGGAGGAAGAGGTGAGATAGTGAGGGATGCACAAAGGAGAGAGGAAAGGAGGAGGAGGGTGAGGGAGGGGGGGGGCGGATTGGGAAAGGGCAGGGCGCGCCGCAGGGGAGGCAGGCGCGCGCGCTGCTCGACGAAGCGAAGTGCGCGCGGCGACGGCAGCGCAATGCGCGCGCGACGAGAAGGGAGGGCGCGGAGGGGGGGGGGGGGGGGGGGGGGGGGGGGGGGGGGGGGGGGATCGGCTGAGCGCACTACGAGCAGAAATCAGCTTTTTACCGCCGGGAACGTGAGGAGGAGGAGGCGCGACGAAGGGAGAAGGCGCAGGAGAGCGATTTCGACGATAGGGAGGCGCGCTACGGAGCGGAATAGAGTATCCGCGTGACTAAAATGAAGAAAATCGTGAGGATGCTAAGAGTTACTCTAAAGAAACGAGAAAATAGAACGAACAGTCTAGCTAAGTAGCGCGGAAATGGCCTAAGGGCCAGAATTTTTTTAAGAGATTCGGATAAAACGGAAACGCCTAGGACTAGGCTCTGAATACCATGTAAAATTAGTGGTAGCCATGGATGGCGAGAGGTTTTGGTGTGGTAGAAGAAGTTGAACTAGGAAGAGAATGTCGAGGTACAAAAAAGAGAAGGTTGGAAACCATAATTGAACCTAGGGTCTGTTCGGTTTGTACTAAAAGCTACGAAATAAACCTAAAATGAACCTGGATGCGTAACTCTCTATAAGCCTGGGCCAACACAAAAACACAAAATTAAAGGCAAGAGCGAGCTCTAGCCTACTCCAACATAATTAACAACACATAGAAATATATGTTCTAACAAGCATACCAAGCAAAAACTCTCTATCATGCAAACTCAACCTTATCGGGGAGGCGGAATGATGCCAATACGAAGGCTTCTAGACCAGATGCATCATCCCTGCCAGCTCTGGCAAGGAATGGTGTCTTGCAACCCAATCATATGAAAAATTTCACCTACCACATATATATTCCCACACATATTATGAGTAATGGTCCAGTCTTGTGAAGGCTGAGGTCTCGGGTTCGAACCTTGTCGCCTGATTCTGACAGGCAGGTGTGGTCATCCTTCTGGTCCGCAAAAAATTTGCCTTCAGACGAGAAAAGACTCGAAATGTGCAGTCTTAGCTGAACTGTATAAGGATGTCTTAGAATTCAGATAAATACATAAAACATTGTCTTAAAAATCAGATGGGTTTAAACGACATGTCTAGGCCATCAAATGAACAATAAAAAACGTGTTCAAAATCCAGAAAATCATACAGAATATTTCTGATAACGTAGGCCCTAGTTTCCATTGGCAGCTCTAGAATCATGCGCATACCGTATTCTCCCAGATATAACACCCCAGGGTATAGCTAAAAATACAGGGAAAAAATGATGGGGGGTGGGGGTCTCCTCATAGGAAAAGGCTACATAATACCCGGGTGAATATATAAGGTATATTCTAGTGTAAGACATTATTTCTTAGACAACTTGAGTGTCAGAATGAACGGACAGGAATGATTGAACTAACAGAGAAATCAGTACAAATAGCAAACCCTAGAATTGTGTACCCCATATAGGCTAACCCACTGTAGCCTAACCAAACACAACATATATAATTCTCGACATTGAGTGTTTCTATCATAATACGCGTGCTTCTTAGAAACTAGCCGCATGAATGAATTTACTATGCATGAGTTTGGTACAAATAGAAACCCTAAAAGGGTTGTACCCCATATTGGCTACCCCACTACAGCCTACACAATAATACATATATAGTTTAACACAGCCCCATAGCCAAAGTGGGGGAGAGCAAGGGGTCACAAGACCAGTCAAGAAAGGCAAAGCAAGCTCAGGGTGAATAACAAGTCACCACATACTCCGAGCACAAGCGAAGGGCCACAAGGCCAGTTCACATGCAGAGGTATATATGCAACAGCAACAGTACAGTGATCACTACCTAGCAAGAGCAAGCATGCAGGTATATATATAAATCACAGTACAAGCAAAGTCACGAAGTGAGCAAGTGAGATGAAATAGGTACAAGACCTAACATAGTACACAGGCGCTGATGATCACCAGAAGGAAGTGCATTGGTGAATATATCAGCAGTGTTGGCCCGAGTGGCCACGTGAGTAAGACGAAGCTGACCACGCTGCTGCAAATCTCGAGCCAAGAAGTAACGCAGAGCGATGTGCTTCGTTCTATGCTCCAGTCTGTGCTCCTCACACAAAGCAATGGCAGCCTTGTTAACTGGAGGGGAACGAGGCCGCTCTCCTAAGTCAGTCAGCAGGTAGGTGAGCCAGCGTAACTCCTGTGCAGCCATGGCTGTGGCGTAGATCTCAGCCTCACAAATGGAGCTGAGAACAGAAGACGAGTGGGTAGACCGCCAAGAAACAAACCCGCAACCAAGGCTGAAAGTGTAACCCTGTGACGACTGCTGCGTAGCTAGGTCATCAACCCGTCTGAGTGTCCAGTGAGGACAACCGGACCTCGTCCTCCAAGCACGAGCCCCATGCCCGATGTACTGCACAAGTAGTGCAACACCCTCTTAGCAGCCTCCCAGTGCTCTCGCCTGTGTCTCCCAGGCACAACGTAGCGAGCCGGGATGCTAAGAGGGTAGGCAAGGTCAGGTCGAGTGCAGGTCATCAGGTACATGAGGCAGCCCACAAGCTTTGGATACGGGCCAATCAGCTCTATGGACTCATCCGAAGGTGGAGCTAAGAGCGAGTGACCGGTAGCCATAGGAGTGGACTGTGGCGAGGACCAAGTGAAGCCGAAGTGCTGAAAGACCCGCCGCGCCATGTGTGACTGAGTCAGTGTAATGGTGCGGCGTGCTCTGTCCTGGGTGATCTGCAAGCCAAGGTAGCTGCGCAGCTTACCAAGGTCTGTGCACGTGTGTCTCTTCTACAGCTCCGACTTCACAAGGGCGAGTGCCTCAGTGTCAGCAGTGGCAAAAACCAAGTTGTCGACGTACACGAGGATGTAGAACGGCGGCAGCGAAGTGTCGGTGCGCAGAAACAGCGACGGGTCAGCTGTCGAAGGAGCAAACCCAAGAGCCGCAAGTGTCATCCTCAGTGTGTCGTGCCACTCACGAGGCGCCTAGCGGAGACCGTAGACTGGCCGCCGGAGGCTCCACTAGGTACCAGGAGGAAACGACCCAGTGAAGCTAGGTGGGCGGCGCAGCCAGATCTCCTCGTGCAGGCTGCCCTGTAAGAAAGCTGTGCTGAAGTCAAGAGAGTGAAGCTCCTAGTCACGCTGAGCGGCAACGTGCAGCAGCACTCGAAGAGTGGTCATCTTCGGAGAAGGGGAGAAGGTATGGAAGAAGTCAACTCCCTGTCGCTGACTAAAGCCTAAGGCAATGTAACGTGCATTGAAGACAGGCGGAGAACCCGGCGGCCGCTTCACCCTGAAAATCCATATGCCATCGACGATGTTCGCCCCAGGAGGGGGAACCTCATCGACGTAAGTGCCTGTGGACTTCCAAGATGCCATCTTTGTCAAAACATTGTCTGTTTATATGATTGTAGGCTGTAGTGGGTTACACCTTAGGGGGTACACTGGATTAGGGTTTCCTATTTGTACTGCCTTCTCTGTTAGTTCAGCCATTCCAGTCTCGTAATCTTGACATGGTTTCAGAGCAGGTCCTTCCCTAGGACCGTTCTTAAGGGCCCACCTACCTACCTACCTACCTACCTACATACCTATCAAGCGCCCCTAGTGCGCCTCCTATTGCGCCCCTAGTGCGCCTCCTATTGCGCCCCTAGTGCGCCATCTTTTTTTTTACCGCGCGCGATCTGCTAGCCGCCCGCGCGCGGCCTATTTCGTGCGCGCGACCAGCCAGCAGCCCGCGCGCGGCCATTTTTCACGCGCACCTAGCTAGCCGCCAGCGCGCGCGGTTCTTTTTCTTCGCGCGCGGCCCGTCGCGCTGCCCGCGCGCCTTGTGTGCTGCGCTCGACCCCCCGCGCCTTCGTCGCCGCGGTCGGGCCTGCAGCAACAGCCGCGGCAGAGACTGCAGTCGCGGCCGTCGCAACTGCTGCAGCAGCCGCCGCCGCATCTTCTGCAGCAACCGCCGCTGCATCTACAGCAGCAGCAGCCGCCGCATCTTCTGCAGCAGCCGCCGCTGCATCTACAGCAGCGGCCGCCGCAGCTACAGCAGCATCAGCCGCCGCTGCCTCTGCAGCAGCAGCCGCCGCCGACCCAGCAGCAGCAGCCGCCGCCGATCCTGCAGCAGCCGCAACCGCCGAGTCTACTCCATCGGCCGCCGCCGGCCCTGCAGTCCCTACTGTAGCCGAACCTGCAGCAACTGCCGCCGCTGTCGCGACTGCCCCGGCCCTGCCTTGCCCTGCTGCTACTGTCACTGCCACGTTTATTACTTACTTTTCCTCCTCCTGCTACCATGGCTACTGCTCCTGTTCTAGCCTTCGACGCTGAGGGCCGCCCAGTGAAATTTGACACCTGGCTCGATGATCTGCACCTTTTCCTACAGCTCACTGCCAAGGAAGACATTTCACTGTACGACCACGCCCTAGGCCATGCTACTGCCCCTGACTCCTCTGCTGCTAGCACACTGCGCTCCCAGTGGCAGACCCGCGACGCACACGCTCGCTTTGCTATCCGCAACTCCCTGCCGCTAGATGAACGCGAGCACTTCGGCCAGTGCAAGACTGCTAAGGAACTGTACACAGCCGTAGTTGCTCGCTACTCCTCGCCTGCGTCTGCCACCCTAGGCCGCCTCTCCCTGCCCTACCTGTTCCCCGACCTGGCCTCCTTTCACACTGTCGCTGATCTCATCACCCACCTCAAGACTAGTGAGGCCCGTTTTCGCGCTGCTATGCCTGCCGAGTTCCTTGCTAGCAACCCCCCCCCGCTCTGGCTCACCCTCTACCACATTGTCACCCGCCTCCCTGACTCTCTGCGCGCAGTCAGGGACTCCTTTCTAGCTCGCTCCCCTACTGAGCTCACCATTGCCCTCCTCGAGAAGGACCTACTTGCAGCTGAGGCGAGCATCGTCGCCGTAGGTGCCTCTCGTGGCGAGCCCCGCACCCCCTTCTTCGAGGGGTGTTCCCCTTCCCCCCTTCTCCCCTCTGTCGCCACTGCTGCTGCTGTCGACCTCCTTGGTGCTGAGAAGGTCGGGGCTGCGTCTGCTTCGAGCGGGCGCCGCAAGAGCAGGGGGGGCAAGGGTGGGGGTGGAGGCGGGGGAGGCGGGGGTGGAGACAGTGGAGGTGGCGGTGGGTCTGGAGAGGCTAGTGGCGGCAGTGGGGGTGGTGACAGCGGCGGCGGGGGTGGTGGCAGAGGCGGAGGTGGCAGCGGCGGCGGTGGCGGTCGTGGCCGTGGCAGGGGTGGAGGTGGCCGAGGCGGTGGCGGTGGCGGTGGCGGTGGTGGCCGTGGAGACGCTGGAGGTGGCCAGAGTCAGCAGCACGCCCCGACCCTCCAGGCCGCCCGTGAGTGGTACGCGCAGCGTGGGTACACTTGCACGTACGTCATCCGCACTGGTGACCGCACTGGCCAGCCATGTGGGAGGCCGCACCCCACGCAGCGCTGCTTCCAGCGCCTGACTGACGCGTGGCGCATCCAGTTTCCTGGGTCTACTGAGCTCCCCCGCTGGCCTGAGCTGGAAAAGAAGGGTGTTGATATCTGGGCTTTAGACTTTGATGCTATTCTCACTGCTATGTATGCGATGTCTATTAGTGGAGAGGGTGCCCAGTACTTGCGTGTTCCGCCCGACCCGGGCATTCAGGCCAGCCCAGCTGCTGCTCTAGGTGCTAGTGTGTCTGCTCCCACAGGTCCTGCTGCAGCAGCTGCCCTAGGTGCTAGTGCGTCTGTGCCCCCTGGTACTGAGTCGACTGCAGCACTGCACACCTTCACACTGGACTCAGGTGCTTCTCGCTCTTTCTTTCGTGACCGCACTGTCCTTGAGCCACTAGCTCGGCCGGTTGCTGTCTCTCTTGCTGACCCCTCTGGGGGTCCGGTCATTGCGACCTCCTCCACTACACTTCCGTGTCCAGCGGTTCCGTCCGGCACGCTCTCAGGTCTCTACCTCCCCTCGTTCTCTACGAACTTGGTGGCAGGTTGTGCGCTGCAGGACGGGGGTGTCCACCAGTTCACCCCTGCCTACGAGCGTGTGACACACTGCACGTGTGCTCGGACGGGCCGCCACCTGGCTACTTTCACTCGAGAGCCGGGGTCGGACCTGTACACACTGACCACTGAGTCCCCTCAGGTAGCTGCGTCTGCGTCTGCGTCAGGTCAGCTGTCCGCCCCCTGCTCGTGTCGCTCTCTGGCGCATGAGACTGTCCTCTGGCACCACCGCCTTGGTCACCCGTCTGTGCAGCGCCTTCGGGCCATGCACAAACGGGACCTTGTTGCTGGTCTTCCCAGGGTGCTCCCTCCCCTTCCCGACTCCCCTGCTCCTGACTGCATTCCCTGTGTCGAGGGGCGGCAGCGCGCCGCTCCTCACTCCTCCTCCTTTCCCCCGACGACTGCTCCCTTGCAGACGCTCCACATGGACGTGTGGGGCCCAGCCCGCGTCCGTGGTCAGGGTCAGGAGAGGTACTTCCTGATAGTTGTTGACGACTACTCGCGCTACACCACGGTCTTCCCCTTGCGCGCCAAGGGTGACGTCCCTGGTGTTTTGATCCCCTGGATCAGCCGAGCCCGTCTCCAGCTAGGCAAGCGCTTTCACTCGGACTTTCCTGTCCTGCGCTTGCACTCTGACAGAGGTGGTGAGTTCGCCTCCGACCTCTTGGCAGCCTACTGTGCCGAGCACGGCATTGAGCAGTCGTTCACGCTTCCGGCCTCTCCACAGCAGAATGGGGTCGCTGAGCGCCGCATTGGCTTAGTCATGGAGGTCGCTCGTACCTCCCTGACCCATGCGGCTGCTCCCCACTTTCTGTGGCCGTTTGCGGTCCGATACGCTGCGCATCAGCTCAACCTCTGGCCCCGTCTCTCCTTGCCGGAGACTTCCCCGACTCTGCGGTGGACGGGAGAGGTTGGCGATGCGTCGCGTTTCCGGGTCTGGGGATCTCGAGCTTTTGTCCGCGACACGTCCGCGGACAAGCTCTCGCGTCGCGCCGTTCCCTGTGTCTTTCTTGGCTTTGTGCCTGACGCGCCTGGATGGCAGTTTTACCACGTCACCTCGCGCCGGGTTCTGGCCTCTCAGGACGTCACTTTTGACGAGTCCGTCCCCTTCTACCGCCTCTTCCCCTACCGCACTGCCCCGCTCCCCCCCCCGCCTCTCTTCCTCGCTCCAGGTGCTGAGGTACCAGACCCCCTCCCCCCTCAGGGTGCCGCTCCCTCAGGTGTGTCTCAGGTAGACCCGGGTGAGCCTGTCGAGGTAGCTGTTGACTCGCGTCCTGCGTCTGGGGGTGCTGAGCCTGGGAGTGCTGAGTCTGGGGGTGCGGAGCCTGGGGGTGCTGAGCCTGGAGGTGCGGAGCCTGGGGGTACTGAGCCTGGGGGTGCTGAGCCTGGAGGTGCGGAGTCTGGAGGTGCTGAGCCTGGAGGTGCGGAGCCTGGAGGTGCGGAGCCTGGAGGTGCGGAGCCTAGAGGTGCTGAGTCTGGGGGTGCTGAGTCTGGGGGTGCTGAGTCTGGGGGTGCTGAGTCTGGGGGTGCTGAGCCTGAGCGTGCTACACCTGGAGGAGCCCTCTCCTCCCAGCAGCTGCAGGAGAGGTACCTCGAGTACTGCCGCCTCCGGAGAGGTGCTTCTGGAGCTCGTCCCGGTACTTCCCCTCCTACCCAGGAGCTCCCCCCCATTCAGCAGATCCGAGAGTGGTACACACGGCGCTGCAGTCTTCGGAGTGGTGCTCCTGGTGCTGCAGACCCGAGCGGTGGAGCTGTTGCTGGTGCTGAGGACCCGGGCGCTGGAGCTGCTGCTGGTGCTGAGGACCCGGGTGTTGGAGCTGCTGCTGGTGCTGAGGACCCGGGCGTTGGAGCTGCTGCTGGTGCTGAGGACCCGACCGGTGGCGCTGCTGCTGGTGCTGAGGACCCGGGCGTTGGAGCTGCTGCTGGTGTTGAGGACCCGGGCGTTGGAGCTGCTGCTGGTGCTGAGGACCCGGACGTTGGAGCTGCTGCTGGTGCTGAGGACCCTGCCGCTGGTGTCCCTGCTGCTTCTGGAGACGCTGTGCGGCCGCGACCGTACTTCGTACCGCTCCTTCAGCAGGTTCTTGGTCAGGCTCCTCCTCCTAGTCCTCCTCCCTCCGTCGAGTGTCCTCTGCCTGTCCAGCCGCAGTCACAGTTACCGCCTGCCTCGCCTCTCCCTGCTCCCTCTCCTTACGCTGGTCCCACAGGAGGTCTTACAGAGCGTCGTGAGCCTGAGTCTCGTCCTGCGTCGCCTGTTCGTACTGCTCGTACTGGTCGTCGTGTCCCCCGTGAGCGTCCTCCTCCTGTCCCTGGCACTCACTACATGACTCTGCGTCCCTCCACTGCTCCGCAGCGTGTCCCGCTGCCGTCTCCTCCTGTGTCCTCTCTTCCTACTCTTCCTGACCCGGAGTCTGACTCCCGTCGTGCTGCCAGTCCCACTGTTACGCGTCTCCTCGCTACTGTTGTCACTGACCCGACCTTTGAGTCCTCTGCTGCGTCTGCTCTGGTCGCTGAGTTGGTTGACTTTGCTGCTCGCTGTCGCCTAGACTACGCTGCTAGCCTTGTCGCTGAGTCTGAGTCTGAGTCTGCCTGTCCTCCGTCCGTCGGGGGTGAGTGTGCTCTCGGCACGGACGTCCTTGAGGACAGACAGGAGGAGTTCCACTGCCTTGCTGCTGTTTTGCCCCGTCTCGTGTCCTTGCTAGTTGCCCCTGAGGGAGACCCGGATGCACCAGACATCCCGACCCCGCGCTCTTACGCTGAGGCGATGGCGGGTCCCTACTCCTCTCAGTGGCAGACAGCCATGGACGCCGAGATGGCTTCCTGGAAGTCCACACGCACCTACGTCGACGAGGTTCCCCCTCCTGGGGCGAACATCGTCAGTGGCATGTGGATTTTCAGGGTGAAGCGGCCGCCGGGTTCTCCTCCTGTCTTCAAGGCGCGCTACGTGGCTCGAGGCTTCAGTCAGCGAGAGGGAGTCGACTTCTTCCAGACCTTCTCCCCCACCCCGAAGATGACCACTCTTCGGGTGCTGCTGCACATAGCCGCTCACCGCGACTACGAGCTTCACTCACTTGACTTCAGCACTGCTTTCTTGCAGGGCAGCCTGCACGAGGAGATCTGGCTGCGCCGCCCTCCTGGCTTCACTGGGTCGGTTCCTCCTGGCACCCAGTGGAGGCTTCAGCGGCCGGTCTACGGTCTCCGCCAGGCGCCACGTGAGTGGCACGACACACTGAGGACGACACTTGCGGCTCTTGGGTTTGCTCCCTCTACTGCTGACCCGTCGCTGTTTCTACGCACCGACACCTTGCTGCCGCCGTTCTACATCCTCGTGTACGTCGACGACTTGGTCTTTGCCACTGCTGACACCGCGGCACTCGCCCACGTGAAGTCGGAGCTGCAGAGGAGACACACGTGCACAGACCTGGGTGAGCTGACGAGCTATCTTGGCTTGCGGATCACCCGGGACAGAGCACGGCGCACCATCACCTTGACTCAGTCACACATGGTGCAGCAGGTTCTCCAGCGCTTCCGCTTCACGTACTCCTCGCCTCAGTCCACTCCTCTGCCTACCGGTCACTCGCTCTCAGCTCTGCCTTCGGATGAGTCCGTAGAGCCGAGTGGCCCGTATCCAGAGCTTGTGGGCTGCCTCATGTACCTGATGACCTGCACTCGACCTGACCTTGCATACCCTCTTAGCATCCTTGCACGCTATGTCGCTCCTGGCCGTCACCGGAAGGAGCACATGGATGCTGCTAAGAGGGTGTTGCGCTACTTGTGCAGTACGTCGGGCATGGGGCTTGTGCTTGGAGGGCGAGACCGGGTTGTTCTCACAGGGCACTCAGACGCTTCTTGGGCGGACGACCAGGCTACTCAGCGGTCGTCCCAGGGTTACACCTTCAGCCTTGGCTCTGGCTCAGTTTCTTGGCGTTCTACTCGCTCTTCTTCTGTTCTCAGCTCCAGTTGTGAGGCTGAGATCTACGCCACAGCCATGGCTGCTCAGGAGCTACGCTGGCTGACCTACCTGCTGACCGACCTCGGAGAGCAGCCTCGTTCTCCTCCAGTGCTGTACGTCGACAACAAGGCTGCCATTGCCTTGTATGAGGAGCACAGACTGGAGCACAGAACGAAGCACATCGCTCTGCGGTACTTCCTTGCTCGAGAGCTGCAGCAGCGTGGTCAGCTTTGTCTGCGTTACGTGGCCACGGAGGCCAACACTGCTGATGTGTTCACCAAGGCGCTTCAGCCTTGTGACCATCAGCGCTTTTGCACTCTGCTAGGCCTTGTACCTACTGGGCCTCACTTGCTTACCTCTTGACCTTGCTTGTACTGTGATCACTATATATATATATATATATATACCTGCATGTTTACTTTTGCTAGGTTGTGATCACTGTATCTCTTGCTCTATTATAAACCTGCATGTGAACTGGTCTTGTGACCACTTGCTTGTGCTCGGAATTTGTGTGGAATCCTTGAGATCCACCCCGAGCTTGTTGTTGCCTTGCTTTGTCTTGACTGGTCTTGTGACCCCTAGGTCTCCCCCACTTTGCCTATGGGGGTGTGTCAAAACATTGTCTGTTTATATGATTGTAGGCTGTAGTGGGTTACACCTTAGGGGGTACACTGGATTAGGGTTTCCTATTTGTACTGCCTTCTCTGTTAGTTCAGCCATTCCAGTCTCGTAATCTTGACAATCTTTGCGTCCATGGCTGTCTGCCACTGGGAGGAGTACGGACACGCGATCGCCTCAGCGTAAGAGCGCGGGGTCGGGATGTTTGGTGCATCCGGGTCTCCCTCAGGGGCAAGTAGCATGGCCACGAGATGAGGCGCAGCGGCTGCAAGACACTCAAAGTCCTCTTGCCTGTCCTCAAGAACATCTGTGTTAAGAGCACACTCACCCCCGACGGACGGAGGACAGACAGACTCAGACTCAGCAACAAGACTAGGGCGTAGTCTAGACGACAAGCAGCAGCAAAGTCAACAAGCTCAGCAAAGTCAAAGGCAGACGCAGCAGCAGGCTCAAACGATGGGTTAGTGACAACAGTTGCTAACAGACGCGTGGCAGTAGGGTGGGCAGCACGAAATAGGTCAGACTCAGGGTCCGGAACATCAGGCAAAGAAGACGCAGGAGGAGACGGCAGGGGAACACGCTGTGGAGCAGAGGAAGGACGAAGTGCCATGGTGTGCGTGCCGGGGACAGGAGGCGGACGCTCACAAGGAACACGACGACCATTGCGACGAGCACGAATAGGCGAGGCAGGACGAGACGCAGGCTCACGACGCTTTGTAAGACCTCCTGTCTGCTCAGTGTAAGGAGAAGGAGCAGGCAGTGGTGAGCCCGGCTTTAACGGGAGGCTAGTAGAATTCAGGAGGGTAAGAACCTGGCGAAGTACGGAGTCAGGTGGTGGCGGAGACGACAGCGACGGTGGAGCGAAGAACAGTCGCAGCAGTGCAGTATCACCAGCACCAGTACCAGCAGCAGCCCCAGCGCCTCCAACGCCAGCACCCCCAGCTCCAGCGCCACCAGCAGCAGCACCCCCAAAACCGGCACCTCCAGCCCCAGGGTCCACAGCACCAGCTCCAGGGCCTCCAGCTCCGCTACCTCCAGTAGCAGCACCCCCAGAACCGGCACCTCCAGCTCCGGGGTCTCCAACTCCAGAGTCGACAACACCGGCTCCAAAGTCTCCAGCTCCAGTGCCTCCAGCAATAGCACCCCCAGAACCAGTACCTCAGGCCCAGGGTCTCCACCTCCAGGGTAGTCAGCACTAGCTCCAGGGCCTCCAGCTCAAGTGTCTCCAGCAGGAGCACCCCCAGAACTCGCACTTCCTGCCTAGGGTCTCCAACTCCAGGGTCGACAGCACCAGCTCCTGAGCCTCCAGCTCTAGTACCTCCAGCAGTAGCACCAATAGTCCTGGCAGCTCCAGGACCTCCAGTACGAGCACCTCCGGGACCAGCGGCTCTTGCACCTTCAGTAGCCCTAGCGCCTCCGGCTTCAGCAGCTTCACCAAGGAGGCTCCAGCGCTGAGCAAACCACTCGCGCAGCTAAAGTGGAGAGAGAGGCTCCCGCCGGGACGAGGCACCCGGAGGACCTCCAGTAGGCAAAGTACCTCCAGGCGCAGCACGCTCCGGTGCAGTACCCTCAGGCTCAGCACCCCCAGGCTCCGCACCCCCATGCTTAGCACCCGTAGGCTCCGCACACTCAGGCTAAGCATCCTTAGGCTCCGCACCCTTAGACTCAGCAACCACAGGTTCAGCACCCCCAGACTCCGCACCCTCTAGTACCTCACGAACAGGCTCAGCACCCCTAGACGCAGTACCACGAGCAACACCACCCGCAGCAGCACCTGAGTCGCTAGTGACCTCTACAGGCTCAGCCAAGGGGAGTGGGTCTACCTGAGACACAAAGAAGGAGCAGGACCCTGAGGGGGGAGGGGGTCTACCAGAGGGGGACCTGGAGCGAGGAAAAGCGGCGGGGGAGGGAGAGGCGCACTGAGGTAGGGAAAGAGACAATAAAAGGGAACCGACTCGTCAAACGTGGCGTCCCGAGAAGGGAAGACACGGCGCGAGGTGGGGTGGTAAAACTGCCAGCCAGGCGCATCAGGGACAAAGCCAAGGAAGACACAGGGAATGGTGCGGGAGGAGAGCTTGTCCGTGGACGTATCGCGGACAAAGGTACGAGCACCCCAGACCCGAAACCGGGACGCATCGCCAACCTCTCCCGTCCAACGCAGTGTGGGCGAGGTCTCTGGCAAGGAGACACGGGGCCAGAGGTTGAGCTGATGTGCAGCGTACCGGACCGCAAACGGCCATAGAAAATGGGGAGCCGCCGCGTGAATGGATCAAGGAGGTACGAGCGATCTCCATGACCAAGCCAATGCGGCGCTCAGCAACCCCATTTTGCTGCGGTGAGCCCGGAAGCGTGAACGACTTGATGATGCCCTCCCCCTTGACATTAGGCCCGCAAGAGGTTGGAGGAGAACTCACCACCTCTGTCAGAGTGCAGACGAAGGACAGGAAGGTCCGTCTGGAACCGGCGACGGAGCTGGAGACGAACTGCTCGGATCCAAGGGATCAAAACAGCAGGGACCTCACCCTTGGTGCGCAAGGGGAAGACCGTGGTGTAACACGAGTAGTTGTCCACAACCAGCAGAAAGTACCGCTCGCCGCCCTGTCCACGAACGCGGGCTGGGCCCCACACATCCATGTGGAGGGTCTGCAGAGGAGCCTCTGTCGGGGGAAACGAGGAGGAGTGAGGAGCGGTGCGCTGCCGCCCCTCGACACAGGGAAGGCAGGGCGGTGCAAGCGAGGCTGGGAGGGGAGGGAGAGACCTGGGAAGACCAGACACAAGGAGGCGACGGTGCATGCCACGGAGACGTGGCAAGGAGGGGTGACCCAGACGGTGGTGCCAGAGAAGAGTCTGGTGCGACAGGGAGCGACACTGACAAGGGGAGGCTACCAGACCTGACGCAGACACCTGTCCAATAGCAGCTACCTGAGGAGGCGCAGTCGTCAATGTGTAAAGACTCGACCCTGGCCGACGGGTAAACGTGGCCAGGTGGCGGCCGGTCTTGGAGCACGTACAGATCGCCACACACTGTCTTTCAGGGGTAAAGGTGTCAACCGACTGGTCCTGGAGAACTGCGTTGCTCACGAATTTCGTAGTGAATGAGGGGAGGTGAAGACCTGACAGTGAGCCAGACGGAACCGCCGGGCACGGAAGCACAGTGGTGGACCGTGCAAGAACTGGGCCCCCTGAGGGGTCAGCCAGTGAGACTGCAACAGGTGCAGTGAGTGGTGTGAGTGCAGTAGTGTCGCGAAAGAAACAGTGGGAAGCACCTGAGTCAAGTGTGAAAGTGTGCAAGGCCTCAGCAGGCGCAGTACCTGAGTGAGGACTCACTAGAACCTAGGGCAGCAGCCCCTATACCTGGGTCTGGCTGCATACACAAGTAACAGTCACCCTGAGCACTAACAGTCAATGCATACATGGCAACAAGGATAGCATCATAATCAAGAGCAAAGATATATCTACGCCCATCTTAAGAAGCTCTACCTAGCGGGGGAGCTCAGCGGCGTCAGTAAACTGTGCACGGAAGGGGTCTGTAAGATGAGAGAAGCAGCGGTACTGAGTGTGAAGCTTCCCGCATGGCTGACCCTTGCAGTCACCTGTGCGCATGACATACAGGCAAGGACCATTACACCCAGCCGTCCCACGTTGGGCAAACCACTCACGAAGCTCCTGAGGCAAAAGGGTCGGACGCTACTGCTGCTGCCTCAGACCGCCGCCAAGGCCTCCCCTCTTGCTAGTACCACCCCGGCCGCCACCACTGCCGTTGCCTGCACTCCCACTGCCTCCACTACCACCGCCACCACCATCCCCACCTCCGCCACCACCACCACCACCTGCACCCCCACCACCACCTCCACCCTCTCCGCCACTGCCGCCTCCTCAACCGTCGCCACCACCCCCACCACCGCCTCCTCCTCTGCCACCCCCACCGCCCCTGCCTTCCCTGCCCCTGCCATTGCGGCGCCTCCCACTAGGGGCAGACGTTGCTCCCACCTCCTCAGCACGAAGGTAGTCAGCAGCTGCGGCAGAGGTGATGAACGGAAGAAGGGGGGAGGGCGAGCATCCCTCAAAGAAGGGTGTGCGAGGAGTGCCACGAGAAGCACCTACAGCGACTATGCTAGCCTCAGCTGCAAGGAGGTGCTTCTCGAGCAGGTCGACAGTGAGGTCTGTGGGTTCTTTGGCAAGAAGGAGTTCTCTGACAGCGTGAAGAGAGCCAGGGAGGCGGGTGATGATGAAGTAGAGGGTGATGTACATGGGAGGAGGGTTCTTGGTGAGAAACTCGGCAGGAAGCGCGGCTCGGTAGCGGACGGCACTAGTACGAAGGTGAGTGACGAGGTCGGCTATTGTGGGAAAGGCGGACGGTTCTGGGAACAGGTAGGGCAGTAGGAGGCGGCCTAGAGCAGGAGTAGCCGGGGAGGAATAACGAGCGACTACTGTGTCATACAAGACTTTAGCAGTCTTGTGCTGGCCAAAGTGCGCTGGCACGCTCGGTTAACGGCATGTGATTGCGAATGGCCAGGCGAGCAGTAGCGTCACGGGTAAGCCACTGTGAGCGAGCTGTACTGTCGGCTGTGTCGGCAGGGGGAGGACAGGCTCCAGACGTGAGGTCAAACAGTGAGATGCTGTCCTTAGAGTCGCTCAGTAAAAACAACTGTAAGTAATCAAGCCAGGACTGGAATTCTATCTGGCGGCCCTCCGGATCGAAGGTGAGAACGCTGAGAGTCGCCATAGCAGGCAGAGCAGGCGAGCGCCGTAGCAGCAGGGCAGGGCAGGGCACTCAGCGATTGGCGGCTCGCTGGCAAGGCAGGGCACACGGCAGTAAGGGGCGCAGTGGCAGGGCAAGGCGCGCGGCGGTGCTTGGTGCACGGGCAGGGCAGGGCGCGCGTGTTGTTCAGGATCCGTCACTTCGAGAAGCTACGACGAACTCATTACTCAACTAAACGCAAATCCGCTCAACAGGATGTTGCGCCTTAGGCTTAGGTACCACCTCCAATTTGAATCACTTAGAAAGATGGTCTAGAGAGTGAGAACCAAGTAAAAACGTCCAGCAGCCGCATGACTAGAATGATGGAGAAAGTACAAGCATGAAGCATAGAAAGTTGGAGTTGGGGACCTCCAAGAGAACCATGAGAGGGAAGGGGTTCTCCAAGAGCTAGGGAAGGATGGTAGGAACCTTCCTAGCAGCAAGGATGCAACCCTCATCATGAGGTCCTTGAGGTGTCACATGCAAAATCCAATCTAGTTGGATTTTGCCTAGGTGTTGCAACATTTGCAACCCATGCTAGAAACTTCTAGCCACCCCAATCCAAAAGTCAAAGTTGCCTTCCTAACCACCCAACCAAAGATCCCTTTATAGTCATGTCCCAATAACCGCCCAAATTAGATATAACCCCAAAAGGTAATAAGAAATCCAAATCTTGGAAATCTTGTAACTTGGGCGATCTTGGTCGGAATAAGGCGATCTTGGTATCGTTGGAAAGCTCTGAATTTCTCCTGCATGATCAAGCATGTAGACTTGGAGAAAACACAGAGATGATAATATCCAACAGCCATGCACAATGACATATGCTCATGCAAACAATGCACGCATGAATAGCACGAGCACTCGGCAGGACGTTAGGATGACATGCACTCAAAATGACGTGCATCCAACAGCGCGGCGGCGGGCGGCGCGTGGGTACGGCAGGCGCGCGGCTTACGGGCGGCGCAGTGCGCGGGGCACGGCGGCGGCGCACGGGCAGGGCAGTGCGCGGCTGTGGCGGGCGATGCACGGGCAAGGCACGCGCGGCAACGGGCTGCGCGCAGTGACGGCTGCGCACGTGCAAGGCAGGGTGCTCAGCGGCGAGTGCGCGGCATGCTGGTAAGGCAGTGCGCGCGGCGGCGATCAGCGCGCGACGCGCGAGTAGGCCAGGGCGCGCGGCTGAAAGCAGCGCGCGGGCAGGGCAAGGCAGGGCGTACGCGGCAGCGCAACGCAGGGCAAGGTAGGGCAACAGTAGCAGGCGCAACTCGTGGGGTAGCGCGGTACGGTGGGCCCTAAGAAAACGGTCCTAGGCCAGGACCTGCTCTGATACCATGTTAGAAACTAGCCGCAGGAATGAATGAACTATGGATGACTTTGGTACAAATAGAAACCCTAAAGGGGTTGTACCCCATATTGGCTACCCTACTACAGCCTACACAATAGTACATATATAGTCTAAGAGTACTAGCTACTATAAGTTAGGTAGGAGAATGAATGATGATTAGGGTAAAGGGAGGGATACAAGAAGACTATCGAGAGAGTTTGTGTACCCCCTAGAGAGCAACTCACAGAAGCCTATTCAAATCTATATAACTTAGTTTGACACACCCCCATAGGCTAAGTGAGGGGCATTAACACAAGCAAACCAAACAAATGGTCACAAGACCAGTCAAGAAGATGATGCTTAGGGTGGATTACAATGCCACCGCACAGTCTGAGCACAAGCAAGCGGCCACAAGGCCAGTTCAAGAGTACATATGTAAATAAATAAATGCAAGGACGAATAGAGTAACAAACAAAAAGGCAAAACTACAGCAATCGAGGGCCTACGTCAACAGAGCCTAACTGCAGACAGAACCTGTGGTGATCATCAGGCGGAAGAGCCTTGGTGAAGATGTCTACAATGTCGGCCTCTGACTCCACGAAGTCCAAGCGGGCATGGCCGCGTTGCTGCTACTCTCGCAGAAGAAAGTATCTGACGCTGATGTGCTTCACTCTACTCTCCAGTCGGAGCTCTCGACACAGGAGTCTAATGGCCTTGTTGCCAGCGAACAAGGTCGGTGCAGAGCTCGGCCACTCACCAAGGTCGGTGAGCAAGAAAGTCAAGCAACGAAGCTTCTGCGCAGCCATGGCACCGGCGTAAATATCTGCCTCTGCAGTGGACGAAGCCATAGACGACGACCGTGTGGACCTCCACGACACAGCTTTAGCGCCCAAGCTGAAGAAGTACCCCTGAGTAGACCACTTGGTCTCCACGTCGTCGGCGTAGGAAGAGTCGCAGCGACCAGTCAGCACAACTGGCTGTGTCCCTCCAAGCACAAGCCCCATGCCTGACGTAGTCGGCAGGTGTGTCGCCACCCTCATAGCAGCTGTCCAGAAAACAGGACAATGTCTCCCAGTCGCAACAAAGCGAGAGAGGATACTGAGGGGAAAGGCGAGGTCCGGGCGTGTACAAGTCATCAGGTACATGAGGCAGCCCATAAGCTCTGCGTAAGGGACACAAGTCACCACTAGACTCAAAGGGCTCGTCGTGAAAAGGGCCGGTGAGTTTGCGGTCAACGGCAAGAGGAGTGGGCTGTGTGGTGGAGAACTGAAACCCGAACCGCCGAAAGACCTGCTCCACGATGCGTGACTGAGTCAGAGTGATGGTGCGAGCGGCTCTGTCCCTGGTGATCTGCAAGCCAAGGTAGCGGCGCAGCTCACCAAGGTCAGTGCACGTATGTCTATTCTGCAGTTCGGATTTCACCTCAGCCAGAGCGACCCTGTCTGCTGTAGCGAAGACCAAGTCGTCGACGTACACAAGAATGAAGAAAGGTGTGGGCCCATAACGAACGAACATCGACGGGTCAGCGGACGAAGGACGAAACTCGAGAGCGGCAAAATTAGAGCTCCTGACGTAGGCCAAGGACCGGGAGGGGCCCTAGACGTCCAAGTGGAGGGTATGTAAATGAGCGGTGGTGGGTGAGAACGATGAGTGAGGGCAATGCTCTGCCGACCCTCGATGCAAAGAGTGCATGGCGGCGCATGCGAGCGGGGAAGCGGGGCGAGCGACGCTGGGAGGCCTGAGACCAAACAGTGACGCACAATCCTATTGAGACGCTGGAAGGATAGGTGACCTAGACGATGGTGCCAGAGGACCGATGGGTGGGTGAGTGACCGACACTCGCATGACAGAGCAGCTACCTGACCTGACCTGACCTGACCTAACCCAATTTGGTGGAACCCAGTATGTAGGGAGCACAGACCGGAGCCTGGCTCCCTATGAAAAGCGGCCAAGGCGCTCCAGTGGCACCAATTGTGTAGAAGGCAACAGACTCGTCTAGTGGGAAATTAGTGAATACACCTAGGTTGTGGCACCCACCAGGGATTTCGAGAATGAGAAGGTATAGTAACCTGTGAGAAACCCAGAAGGGGCTGCCGGACATGGTAGAGTGGTGGTGTCGTGAGCAACGATAGGTCCCATTGAGGGGTCAGCCAAGGCAACAGTGAACGAAATGTGCAGTGGCGTGAAAACGGTGCAGTCGTGAAAGAAATAGCTGGACGCTCCTGAGTCTGGGGTGAAGGAAAGCTGTGCAGTCGGTAAGGTCGCACCCGAGCCAGCGACAAAGGCTGGTACTAGACTAATTTTAGCTGCAGCTTCTACACAAAGAACCTCAGAGGCGCCTAGACCAGAAAGTGCACACGAACCAAGACTAGAAACACACGTCTCTACTCGTGCAGGTATGTCAGACTCAACTGGCGCAATAGTGCTTTAGCGAAGATGGGAAGGCCAGTGTGGTGTAACAGCGTTAAGACCGAAACGCTCACGGTGAAGGTTGTGTTGTTCAGGATCCGTCACTTCGAGAACTTACGACGAACTCATTTCTTAACTAAATGCAAATCCGCTCAGTAAGATGTTGCGCCTTAGGCTTAGCTACCATCTCCAATTTGAATCACTTAAAAAGATGGTCTATAGAGTGAGAACCATATGAAAACGTCCAGCTGCTGCATGACTAGAGTGGTGGAGGAAGTACAAGCATTAAGGCATAGAAAGTTTGGTGTTGGGGACTCCAAGAGAACCATGAGAGGGAAGGGGTTCTCCAAGAGCTAGGGAAGGATGGTAGGAACCTTCCTAGCAGCAAGGATGCAACCCTCATCATGAGGTCCTTGAGGTGTCACATGCAAAATCCAATCTAGTTGGATTTTGCCTAGGTGTTGCAACATTTGCAACCCATGCTAGAAACTTCTAGCCACCCCAATCCAAAAGTCAAAGTTGCCTTCCTAACCACCCAACCAAAGATCCCTTTATAGTCATGTCCCAATAACCGCCCAAATTAGATATAACCCGACAAGGTAATAAGAAATCCAAATCTTGGAAATCTTGTAACTTGGGCGATCTTGGTCGGAATAAGGCGATCTTGGTATCGTTGGAAAGCTCTGGATTTCTCCTGCATGATCAAGCATGTAGACTTGGAGAAAAACACAGAGATGGTAAAATCCAACAGCCATGCACAATGACATATGCTCATGCAAATCATGCAAGCACAAATAGCACGAACACTAAGCAGGACGTTAGGATGACATGCACTCAGAATGACGTGCATCCAACAAACTCCCCCTCAGACTAACGGACTGCATGCACACACACTGACACGCATGCAAACACTCATGCACTCATGACACCGCTGCCCATAATAGTGCAATGCCATGCCACACATCTTAGCACACTTCCAATGTGCGCTCTCGGGAAGTCTCTTGGTGAGAAAATCTGCCACCTGCTTGCTAGCCTTCACATGGTGAAGCTCAACAAGGGTGTCGTCCCACTCACGGGGCGCCTAGCGGAGACCGTAGACTGGTCGCCTCAGGCTCCACTGGGTCCCAGGCGGGAAAGTGCCAGTGAAGCCAGGAGGACGGCGCAACCAGATCTCCTCGTGCAGGCTGCCCTAGAGAAAGGCTGTTGAGAAGTCGAGGGAGTGCAGCTCGTAGTCTCGCTGTGCTGCAACGTGAAGTAACACTAGAAGAGTAGTCATCTTCGGGGTCGGTGCGAAAGTCTGAAAGAAGTCAACTCCCTCTCGCTGACTGAAGCCTCTAGCCACGTAGCGCGCCTTTAAGACATGCGGTGATCGCGGCGGCCGCTTTACCTTGAAGATTTACATGCCATCGACTACGTTCGCCCCAGGAGGGGGAACTGCGTCGACGTAGGTGCCTGTGGATCTCCAAGACGCCTCACATCCCTACCTTCATGGCCACTATCCATTGAGAGGCCCACCGCCCTGACACTGCCTCATGATACGTGCGAGGAGTCGGTATGTCAAGGGCGTCGGGGTCTCCCTCAGGGGCTAGCAGCATGGCACAGAGATGGGGACAAGCATCTGCCAAGAACTCCAACTCAAACTGCCTGTCCTATAGGACGTCAGAGCCAATGGCAGACTCACCCCCCGACGAATAGAGGACGGGCAGCCACCACACGGGTGGCGAAGTCAAGGCGGCGGGTGGCGGCAAAGTCAGTGACAGCGACTGTAAGAGCCGAAATAGATGACGGAGAGGCTCTAGGGTTTGTGACTAAAGAGGCGAGAACACGGGTGTCAACTGGACTGGCGGCACGGTAGTAATCAATGATAGGGGTAGCGGTGGAGGCTGTAAGAGACGACTCAGGAGGTGACGGGAGAACAGACTGAGGCGGAGAACGACGAGGACTCGAATGAAGTGCGACAGTGCGGAGGTGGTCAAAAGGAGAGGAGGGACGTGCACGAGCGGGACAACGAACTGTCCAGTTGTGTGGGACAACAAGAGGAGACAACTGTGACCTAGGAGGAGAGAAAACAGCCCGTGGGGGAAACGTAGGACCGTAAGCAAGAGAAGAAAGAGCGCGGTCTGGAGGAGGGGACCAGGGCCCGATTGCCACTCATAGGTGGAGACGACTGCTGCAAAGGTGGCTTTTCCAGCTGCTGCTGCTGCTGCTGCTGCTGCCACTGCTGCTGCTAGCTCCCGCTGTAGCTGCTCCAGCTCCAGCCTCTCTTGCTCCAACCGCGCCTGCTCCTCACGCTCCAGCCGTCGAAGCTCCTGGAGACGGGTCGGGTAGCGGTGGGGGGGTGGGGGAGAGTAGGCGCTGCAGAAGTAGCGCCTCCAGCTCCACCTCCCTCAGAACTAGCACCTCTAGTGCCAGTACCTCCAGACGACTCCACCAGCACCTCCTGAACTGGCACCACTAGCGCCAACACCAACAGCTCTAGCACCCCCAGTGTCAGCGCCTCCAGCTCTAGCACCCCCAACATGAGCACGTCCAGTGCTAGTACTCTCTGCTCCAACACCCCTAAAACTAGCACCTCCTGTGCCAGTACCCTCAGCTCCAGCACCCCCACAACTAGCACCTCCAGTGCCATTACCCTCAGCCCCAGCAACCTCAGAACTAGCACCTCCAACGCCAGTACCCTCAACCGCAACACCTTTGGAACTAGCAACTCCAGTGTCCGCACCCCCAACACCCACACCCCTAGAGTCTACTGCAACCTGTCGCTGTAGTGCCGAAGGCTGCTGCGGTGACTGTGAGGACGATTGTGGGGAGGGAGACGGTACCTGACGTGCTACAGAAGGTACAGGGGTAGCGTTGGACACACCAGACAGGGCAGGACCAGGGTGGAGAGGCGGGTGTACTGGAGGAGCGGGAGCAGGAGGAGGAGAAGGGGCGAGAAAAGGGGAAGGGGGGGGGACCGTGAGACCTCGACAGGGGTACTGGGTGTAGTAGGACACTGACTCGTCAAAAGTGACGTTACGAGAGTCAAAGAACCGGTGGAGGGGCGGGTGGTAAAAAGTGTAGTTAGAGGAGCCCACCGGGAACCAAGGAAGACGCAGGGGATGGCGCGAGCCGAGAGCTTGTCCGCAGAGGTGTCGCGGACAAGCGCAAGGCAGCCCCAGACACGGAACTCCGACGCAACACAAGGGGCCCCGGTCCACAGACTGGTCGGTGAAGCCTCTGGCCATGAGACATGAGGCCAGAGGTTCAGCTGGGTGGGCGGCGTAGCGAACCGCGTAGGGTCACAGAAAATGGGGCGCACGCGCGTGGACCATGGACGTACGGGCGATCTCCATGACCAAGCCTATGCGGCGCTCAGCAAGCACATTCTGCTGTGTGGACTCTGGAAGTGTCCAGGTCTGAACTATGCCCTGCTCGTGACAGAATCTGGCAAGAATGCCAGAGCAAAACTTGCCCTCACGGTCGGAGTGGAGACAACTGACACGACGACGGCCACGAGTGCCCTCATTGGCCAATAACCACCGGATGAGCGTAGAAGTAATGTCAGACTTCTTCACCAAGGGGAACATGGTAGTGTAGCGGGAGTAGTCAGCAACGACCACCAAAAAGAAGTTCTCCCTCTCGGGCCCACGGCGGGGGGCGGGGCCCCAGACGTCCAAGTGGAGAGTCTCGAAAGGTACGGTGGCCGGACGAAGGGAGGAGGAGTGAGGAGTGGCGTGCAGCGGACCCTCGACGCAAGGAGTGCACCGCGGCGCAAGCGAGGGAGGGAGCGAAGGAAAAAGACAAGATGCTGGCTAGCCATGCTGCGGAGGCGTGGGAGGGACGGGTGACCAAGACGGTGGTGCCACAAGACTGTGGGGTGGGCTAGCGACCGACACGAGCATGACCCAGCAACCTGACCGGACGCAGCTACCTGACCAGACGCAGAAACCTGACCAGACGAAGCTACCTGACCAGAGTCAGTGTGCAGTGTGAAGAGACCAGAGCCCTGCTCCCGGTGAAATTCGGCCAACGGAGCGTAGGTGTCATCGTCCACGCAGGTCCCAACCTGCTCAGAAGGAGGAAACCGGACGCCAACGTGGCGGTCCTGAAGGTATCCAACACCCACCAAGTTCCGAGTGAACGAGGGGATGTGGAGAGTAGAGAGGACGCCAAAAGGGACAACCGGGCACGGAAGAGTAATAGTGCTGCGTGCAACTACTGGTCCAGAAGTAGGATCAGAGAGTGCAACTAAAATCGGAGCAGAAAGAGGAGTGAGAGACGTGTGGAAACAGAAGAAGCACTGAGACGCGCCAGAGTCTAGCATGAAAGAGAGCGACGCCTCAGCTGTAGGAGCATCTGGACTAGTAACTACACAAGCACCTAAACTAGCAGCAGGCAAGGATCCTAGACTATGATCACATGAACAAACAGATCCAGTGGCACTATAGTCAACATTAGCATACATAGCAGAATCAGATCGCAAAGCATCAAGCAACTCTACTTCTGTCATCTGAAACAACGCTGGACCACGAGAGTAAACCAGTGGGGCCCAGTCTAGAGCGCGGCCAAAGCCGTACTTAGCATGGAGACGGTCTGTGAGCTGAGCGAAGCACTGACCCGGAGGGTGAAGACGAGAGCCCGTCCGAACCACGTACAAGCAGGGAGGAGGAGTAACACAACGCAGCGCCCAGAGCTCCCTGACCCACCAGGTCCCTGCTGCTGCTGACCCTGCTGTGGCTACTGCTGCTGGGACTACTGCCGCTGCTGTGCCATGTACCAATCAACTGACCCAGCACTCCCTGTCGTAGGGCCTGCAAGCCTAGTACCACCTGCAGTACCGCCTCCACTAGACGTCACCACCAGCGACGCCACCACCTCCACCACCACCTGGACCTCTAGTGCCGCCACCACCTCTACCACCACCATCAGCAGCACCACCACCTTTCCCCCCTCTCCCTTGCCTCGTTTCTTCCCACCAGCGACAGAAGCGGCTGCAGTCTCCTCAGAACCAGACGTGGCAGCAGTGGCAAGAGAAGCGGTGAACGTGGGAAGCTGGGGTGCAGCGCAACCGCCAAAGAGACGGGGAGGCACTGCAGCATCGGCGGCGGCAACAATGTGGAGGTTGCTCTCGATCTTAGTGAGGGCTGACTCAAGAAGATCGATGGTGTGCTTCAGGAGAAGCACGTCGCGGGCAGAGGAGAGGCGGTCAGGGAGGCGAGTGACTAACCAGTCGAGGGTGAGCCTCATAGGCGGTGGGGCAAGTTTGAGCTGTTCCTTAGTACAAGCAGCACGAAAGCTAGTGTCAAGAGAGCAGAGGTGGGTGACAAGGTCGGATACAGTCTCGAACGAGCCCAGGTAAGGGAACACAAAGGGAATAAGGAGGCGGCTGAGAGAGGCAGAGGAAGGGGTACGATAACGAGCAAGAATAGCGTCATACATGTCCGTTGCCGAGTCGCACTGTGAGAAGTGGACTGCCTCAGTCGGCGGGAGAAGGTCGATGAGGGCATTGCAAGCAGCGCCATTGCGAGACTCCCAGTCGTCACGCGCTAAGAATAGCCTATCGTACTCAGCCTGCTGATCAGCAGTGGGTGGAGGCATAGTAGGCAAGGAACTAGGGCACGGATGGGTCTGGACTGTGTCAGACGCGTGAGCAAAGAGGTTGGCATCATCCTGACGTAGGCTCCTAAGGTGGCGTTGGGCATGGGTAAGCCACGTGTTGAACTCGATCGGACGACCCTCAGCGTCGAAACGTGGGACTCGAGAGGATGCCATGCTAGGCGTTATTGTTATGTGATGCTATCATTCGCATTCACGTCTGTCTGCCTCCCATCAAGTGTTCGTGTGTTGCATGTGTGGTGTGAGCGTGTGCAAGAATTTGTGTTTTTGCGCGGTTTGGATTTTCTGAGTGTGTGTGAATGATATTTGACTTGAGCAGATATCTGAAGTGACTACTCTACTCGAGAGCTTTCCGACGAACCAAGAATCGTCGCGATCGGAGCTATATCAAGAAAGTTACGAACATTGAAGTTCGTATGCTTTCTGTACTTTGGTTGCGGCGACTATGGGAAGTTGTGGGGTTTGACTCAATATGGGGTACAGACTTTTGGGGGTTGGGAAATTCGAACCCATCACTGTAGAATGCTGCCATGTGGTTGGGAGAAGCCAAACCAGGTTGGCAAGTGTGGCCAAGTGGGTTGAGGTGGATGGCATGAGTTGGGAAAGTGACAAATATGAAAGTGGGGTTGCCTATGGAGAGGGGAATTGTGTGGCATGGGGTTTCCTTGGTTGGGGACTCCCTTGGGACCTTCCCTCTCGTCCTCCTCATCCCCTCCCACCTGGTTTAGTGCTACTCCAGCTCTCTTGTGTGTAACTTGTGAAACTATTGTGACTGAGTTAACTTTCTGTGGCAGCGTACCCCCTAGTGCGCCGAAATTCATAACTCGAGTTATAGTTCATCTTTGGACACGATTCAAATTTGGAAAGGTAGCCCCGGTCAAGGGCTACAACATACTCGAGTTTGACGGAATTCTAACGGTTAGTTTTTCGTCGACGGCGTTTCTTGTGAAGTCGCGGTTTCTGTCCAGAAATTGAAGCCAACGATTTTGAGAAATTCGGACACCTATTCTTCATAGACTCGATCCTTAATCTCTAACAAGTGGTATCAGAGCGATTGAGGACGTTGTGAAGATTCTACTGAAGTGTGAAGACCCTCCTAGACCCACCATGGCCTGTGGGCGTGCCTAAGTGGAGTTCTGGAGGTTGGGAGTGACTTCCGCTAAGGGGAAACTCTGCCGAAATTTCGTTGGCACCGACACTTGTGGAAATTGTGTGGGACGTCGGTGTGGACAGCAAAGGGGGAGCTGAAACCTCTGATTGGGAGCAGAGGAGATGAGTGGAGAAGCAGCTGAGAAGAGGAGTGAGCCGCCACCATCCAAGATTGAGGCATTGGATGGCTCCAACTACGAGGAATGGAGCGGGCGGATGAGGAGCGTCTTCAAGCGCTACAAGCTGCTGAAACTCGCGATGGGAGAAGAGAAGATGCCGGAGGAAGGTGATGCCCGCGACCGATGGATTGAGAAGAGCGCGGTGCTGTACGACTTGATTTTGCAGTCGGTCAACAATGATATGTTCCAGCACATCAAGGATTTGGTGGAGCTCGATGACTCGGGACCGAAGGCGTGGAAACTACTGCGCGATGTGGTTCAGCCCAACACGCTGCCGATGGTGATTGTGTTGGAGAAGGAGCTGGCTGCCCTCTCCATGAAGCCGGGAGACGACGTGAAGCCGGTCCTTGACAAGATCAAGGACACTTACGCGAGGATGGCAGCGGCGGGCAGCAAGGTATCGGAGATGCAGCAATGCACCAAGATCATCTCGGTGCTCGACAACTCATGGGACAACCTCATCCCCACCCTCAACGTTCAGAAGGACAAGTGGACGCCTGAGTGGCTGCGGCAGCAGATCCTGCAGGAGGACTTCCGCAGGCGCCACACGGGAGGTGGTGCTGCCAACAAAACTGCTGAAGGGTATGGAGCTGCAGGAGGCAGCAGAGGAAGAGGGGGAGGGAGAGGCCGAGGCCGTGGGAGAGGCTTTGGCAGAGGAAGAGGCCGAGGTGACTACAACGAAGGGCATGGGAGCTCTGGTGGCAGGAAGAGCACCCGAATGGAGGGTGCATGCTGGTACTGCAAGAAGGCTGGACACCCGTGGTTCAAGTGTTTCAGCCGGCCTGAGGGATGGGCGCCCCCAGGCATGAAGCCGCCAAGTGGTGAACGCGCACGAGGTGGCGCTGTGCAAGGTTCAGGTGCACAAGGTGATGGTGCACAAGGTAAAGCTGACCCTGGGCTGTTCCTTATGGTTAAGGAAGTGAAAGTGAGTGAGGATGATGTGGGTTCGGTTGGGAAGGTTGTGATGCACCCCCTCACTCACTGGGTGATCGATTCAGGTTGCACGAGTCACATGACTCCGCGGGCAGATTTGCTTGATGAGGTGAAACCCCCTGGGAAGATCAAGTTTGTGGCTGCCGCTTCAGGTGCTTTGCTCCCTGTGATTGGTGTTGGGAATGCCAAGGTGATGGGAGCCAATGGGGGCCTTGTAGGACTTGGGAATGTCCTACTTGTTGAAGGTTTATCCGCTAACCTCCTCTCTGTGCGCCGGCTGCAGAAAAGCAAGGCCAAAGTTACGTTCGGCCCAACCAGCTGCCGTGCGAAGCTTGGGAAGTTGCTGCTGTGGGATTTGGACGAGAAGAGCAGCTGCATCAAGGACCTGTGGCAGCTGCCCATCATCCCTTGGAATGGGAAACCACCAGCAACGGCAAAGGCAGCGGCAGCGGCTAAAGCAACTGCGGGAGGAGAGGTGACTGCACCAACTGCTGGGGCCCTGGATGCAGTCAAGAAGGTGCAGCAGCCACAGCAGCCTCATGGTGAGGTGCTTGCTGGTGTGGATGCGACAGCTGCATGGGCAAAGGCTTCATCTGGGAGTGGTGAGGCCGATTGGGAGACGTGGCACGAGAGGTTGTGCCACATCAATATCCCAATGCTGCAGAAGTTAGTGAAGGATGGGAGCTTGAAGGGGCTGGAGGTGAAGGGGGCAGGGAAGGAGATTGGGAGCTGCCCTACATGCCTTGAGACCAAATTCACGAAGTTTCCCTTCAGCAGCAGCACGGGACCAGCCAAGGCACCACTTGCGCTTGTGCACATGGATGTGGTGGGCCCCACGAGGGCCACTTCGCTCTCGGGCAGCCGCTACTTCTTGACCATCGTGGACGACCACACGCGTGCGGTGTGGGTGTACCCTCTGAAGACTAAGGGGGAGGTGGCAGCGGCTGTTCTCAAGGAGTGGATGCCGAGAGCTCAAAGGGAGAGCGGACACAAAGTGAAGGTGATCCGCACTGACAACGGGGGAGAGTTCATTGGCGCTGTTTTTGAGGCGGTGCTGAAGAAGAAGGGGATTCAGCATCAGCTTACAGTGCCCTACAACCCTCAGCAGAACGGCGTGGCTGAGCGGTTCAACCGGACCCTGCAGGAAGGTGCTCGCACTCTCCTTGGGCGTGCAGGGTTGCCGGATCCGTTTTGGGTGACTGCACTGCGGCAGGTTGTCGTGGTGAAGAACAAGGTGCTCGCGACTGTGGGGGACAAGCAGTGGATCCCCTACACCAAGTGGTATGGGAGTGCACCTGCAGTCAACATGCTGAGAGCCTACGGCTGCATGGTGGTGTTTCATGTGCCGAAGGAGAAGAGGGGAAAGTTGGAAGCTTCTGGACGATGGGACGTGCACTTGGGACTTGCTAAGGATCACAAGGGCTGGCTGATATGGGACTTGACCAGCCAGCAGCTGACTGTGTCGAGGGATGTGAAATTCCTCGAGTCCTTGTACTACAAGGAGTGGAAGCAGCAGCAGCAGAAGCTTCCTACGACACCGCTGATCATTGAGGCCGATGAGGTGCAGCGGCCTTCAAGGCAGGTGGAAGTCTCCGTGTCGGGGGAGGAGATCTCTGGGGTGACTGAGGATGGGGGAGAACCTGAGGTGGAGGAGCAGCAGCCGCAGCAGCAGCAGCAGCAGCAGCAGCAGCAGCAGCAGCCGCAGCAGCAACGTGCGGTTGACCGTCCCAGGAGGGATGTGCGCCCTCCTAACCGGCTTACCTACCCGAGCTTTGGGAAGCCAAAGGTGGTACGGGCTGGGAGTGTGGCTGAGCAGTGTGATGAGGAGGAGATAGCGCACTGCTACTGGGCAGCCGTCCCTGAGCCCAAGACGCTTACCGAGGCCTTGAGTGGGCCCGATGCTGAGAAGTGGAAGCAGAGTGTGAAGGAGGAGTATGACTCACTACTGGAGAACGACACGTGGGAGCTGTGTGAGCTGCCTCCTGGGAAGAAGGCAATCTCTTCGAAGCTGATTTTCAGGCACAAGTACGGACCTGATGGGGAGCTGACCCGCTACAAGTCAAGGCTTGTGGCTAAGGGGTTCCAGCAGACAAAGGGGAAGGATTTTGACGACATCTTTGCTCCTGTGGGGAAAGGGACAACACTGAGGACGATGTTGGCAATGGCTGCAAACCGTGGATGGAAGATCAAGCAGATGGACATCATTACTGCTTTCTTGAATGGGATCATCCTGAAGGAGCTGTATATGCTGCAGCCTGAGGGGCTGGATGATGGGAGCGGTAGGGTGTGCAGGCTGAAGAAGGCCATCTATGGCCTGAAGCAGGCTCCTCGCGCATGGTACCACAAGCTGGAGGAGACACTGCTGGCTGGGGGTTTCAAGAAGAGTGAGTGCGACCACAGCCTGTTCCTGCTGCAGGAGAAGGAGCAGTTTCTCCTGCTCCTGGTGTATGTGGACGACATCCTGCTTTTCTCCGAGTCGTCTACGATGATTGAGCGTGTGGAGGAGATGCTGGAGATGCAGTTCAAGTGTTCCAAGATGGGAGACGTGAAGTATTACCTTGGGATGCATGTGGAGAGGGACCTCGACAAGGGAGTGTTGAGGTTGCACCAGAGGAAGTACTGTGAGGGGCTGGCCGAGAAGTATGGGCTGCAAGATAAAGGGAAGCCAGCCACCCCACTGCCACCGGGCTTCACTGTGGAGCCCTGTGCTGATGAGGAGGTGGTGGGAGAGAGTGACAGGAAGCTGTTTCATTCCATGGTTGGGGCGCTCAACTATGCGGCTAACCACACGCGGCCTGACATTGCGTTTGCTACATCCAGGCTTGCGAGTGTGGTGTCACGTCCCAGTCATGAGCAGCTGGAAGCGGCCAAGAGGTTGGTCCGCTATGTGAGTGCTACAGCATCAGTGGGCTTGGAGTACAGTGCTGTGCGACAGAGGCTGCAGAGGGGTGCAGCTGACTTGAGCAAGGGGGAGATGCTCTTGACTTGCTACACCGACGCTAGCTTCAACTCTGTGAAGTCGGATGGCACCAGCATTGGAGGCTATGTGTGCCTCTTTGGAGGAGGTGCAGTGAGCTGGCGCAGCAAGAAGCAGAACGAGGTGGGGCTGTCCTCGTGTGAGACCGAGTACATGGCCCTTCATCATGGGGCAAAGGAGGTGGTGTGGCTGAGGCGTTTGTTGGAGGAGATCGGAGTGTGCCAGAAGGAGCCAACTGTAATTTTTTGTGACAATGAGTCAACAGTGAAGCTGGCCAAGAATGCCTGTCTTCATGGCCTGACAAAGCACATCAGGCCCAAGTGGCATTGGACAAGGAGGCTCCTGGATAAGGAGGTGCGACTGGAGCTTGTGAAGACCCAGCAGCAGGCGGCTGACATTCTCACCAAGCGCCTGGCAGAACCTGAGCATTGGAAGGGCATGAAACTTGCTGGGATGAGTGTGCATTGAGGGTGCATGCATGAGCTGAGGCATGTGGGATGATGGTTGGCAGCCAGAGGGGGAGTTTTTTGTGTGATGCTATCATTCGCATTCACGTCTGTCTGCCTCCCATCAAGTGTACGTGTGTTGCATGTGTGGTGTGAGCGTGTGCAAGAATTTGTGTTTTTGCGCGGTTTGGATTTTCTGAGTGTGTGTGAATGATATTTGACTTGAGCAGATATCTGAAGTGACTGCTCTGCTCAAGAGCTTTCCGACGAACCAAGAATCGTCGCGATCGGAGCAATATCAAGAAAGTTACGAACATTGAAGTTCGTATGCTTTCTGTACTTTGGTTGCGGCGACTATGGGAAGTTGTGGGGTTTGACTCAATATGGGGTATAGACTTTTGGGGGTTGGGAAATTCGAACCCATCACTGTAGATTGCTGCCATGTGGTTGGGAGAAGCCAAACCAGGTTGGCAAGTGTGGCCAAGTGGGTTGAGGTGGATGGCATGAGTTGGGAAAGTGACAAATATGAAAGTGGGGTTGCCTATGGAGAGGGGAATTGTGTGGCATGGGGTTTCCTTGGTTGGGGACTCCCTTGGGACCTTCCCTCTCGTCCTCCTCATCCCCTCCCACCTGGTTTAGTGCTACTCCAGCTCTCTTGTGTGTAACTTGTGTAACTTGTGAAACTATTGTGACTGAGTTAACTTTCTGTGGCAGCGTACCCCCTAGTGCGCCAACATTCATAACTCGAGCTACAGTTCATCTTTGGACACGATTCAAAATGGGAAAGGTAGCCACGGTCAAGGGCTACATCACACGTACTCGAGTTTGGCGGAATTCTAATGGTTAGTTTTTTGTCGACGGCGTTTCTTGTGAAGTCGCGGTTTCTGTCCAGAAATTGAAGCCAACGATTTTGAGAAATTTGGGCACCTATTCTTCATAGACTCGATCCTTAATCTATAACAGTTATGAGCGAACGGAACTGAGACACGCCAGGGCGGTGATATGAGAGGTACAAGGCGCGGAGCGGTAGGCCGTACAAGACACGAACGCTAAACGTCGCGAGGAGAGTCGACTGCATCTGCCAGTCGCCGATAGGAACGCCTATGGTAGTAGGTCGGTGATAGATAGTACGTACGAGTGGGGTGGAGTACGGTCTAGCATGGTCAGGTGTGGTCGAGTGCGATTGAGTGCGGTTGGGCGCGATCGAGTACGGTTGTAGCGAAGGTACGTGCAGGTGCTACTGCTGTACGCACGGCTCCCAATTGTGTATGCAGCTGTGCCTGCGCGTACAGCTGTTGCGCGCGTCTGCTTGTGCGCGGTGGCGTGCGTGTGGCTGCGCGCGCTGGCGGCAGCACAGGGCGCAGCACGGGACGGGGCGGGGCGCAGGCAGAGCGGACAGGGCGCATGGTGGAGGTTGCAGGGCGCGCGACAGCGGTTTCAGGACGCGCGGCGGCGGGTTCAGTGCGCGCGGCGCATGCCGTGCGCGCGCGTGAAGCTGCGCGTGCGTGCAAGGATCTGCAGCAAGCGCGCGCTGCTGTGCACGTGCCCGCGGCTCCTAAACGGGGCGACGTGGGATTTAAGGTCACAACGGGGCTTAACGGGGCATCACGAGGCGTCACGGGGCGAAGGCCTTAGAGTAACCTAATTGATACCATCTTAGAATATGAAGTACTAGCAACTAAAGGTTAGGTAGGAGAATGAATGATGATTAGGGAAAAGGGAGGGATACAAGAAGACTATCGAGAGAGTTTGGGAAAAGGGAGGGATACAAGAAGACTATCGAGAGAGTTTGTGTACCACCTAGAGAGCAACTCAGAGAGCAACTCACAAAAGCCTATTTAAAACTATATGACTTAGTTTGCCGGTTTCCAGGGCCGTTTTAACATCACAGTTTGAGGCGAGAATTGTTATAGTCACAATAGGCTTCAATATGCCTAGAGCCAAAGATAGAGTGCGCAGTCAGATTTCTGCACAGCGGCTTTAAACATTCATAGCGATCTGCTCACAACTCCAAATGACCTCATTCAACTTGGATCTGGAGCGTCTTAACGTTGCCTACAATAGGCAATTTAGATCGCACGATTTTATTAAGAATTGACGACACAGCGTCAGTTTGAACGAACGGCACTATGGCAGCAACATAGTCTTAGAACACACAATTACGAACAACTAGGAAGAGTTACGAGTTGGGAAGGACTCCCAGCTCCTACAAACCCCAAGAACCGAGGTACAGTGATGGGGAACAGTGCCACACTATCCCCCACCAAGAAGGGTCTCGAAACTACCCTTCACAAGGGCCTACACCCATAGAAATGTTACACTACACATTGTAATGTAACTATCTTCAATATCTTGAGGTGTAGCCTTTTGGCGAGCTTCAAAACACTTGAAGCTTGAAACCAAGGCTCGGGTTCTTCATCACAAACTCAACCTTGAGTTCTTGATGGGTCTACTGCACACACCTGCGACACGCCGAACGTTCGACAAGCGACAAAATAGAAACCGCGCACGACAAAATAGAAACCGCGCGGGACACACAAAATGACCGCGTAATACGCGGCTAGCGATAACTCGCTATTGACTTGACACACACACTCGACATCATGACCCATCATTCACACACCATTATAAGCATGAAATATATATTTATTTCATGCACTCATGCCACTCCATGCACACACGCATGCACGCATACGGACAACAAGCCGAGTGCAAACCGTAGGTTGCACCAACAAACTCCCCCTCGGGTTGTTGGCCTTAGGAACTTGCTCTCTCAGTTCAGAGCCATCCCAGCCAGCTTGCAACACTTCCAATGCTGCTGCTCCACCAGCCTCTTAGTCATCATGTCTGCCGGCTGCCCCGTCGTCTTCACGTAGCGCAACTCGACTTCACCCGCGGCCACCATGCTCCTCGTCCAGTGCCACTTCACCCTCATGTGCTTGGTCAGACCATGTAACACAGGGTTCTTGGCTAGAGCTATGGCTCCCTGGCTGTCACAATAGAGAGGGGTTGGTCCTTGCTGCTCCTCCCCCAATTCAGCCAACAAACGCCGCTGCCACACAATCTCCCGTACCGCACGGAAGAGTGCCATGTACTCGGACTCCACCGAGCTCAATGCTTGGTCCACCTGCTTCTTGCTCTCCCAAGCAGTTGGGCCTCCACCAACACAGCAAATGAACCCTCCAACACTTGTCATGTCCTCAAGTTCTAATGCATATGAAGCATCCGAGTAGGCGGTGAGGAACAAACGCCCGGGTTCAACACCATCCGCGCCCTTTTGGCGCCTTTGCGCCGCCGCCGAGTATTGCAGCCCAACGGTCGGTGTTTTGGCGCCTTTTGGCCACCCTCATTCCAGCTGCTACTTGCTCCTCATTAGGGCATTGAACAACCCTTGCCAGCTGCCCAGTAGCAAACGCGACATCCGGTCGTGTGTTGACCGCCGCATACATGAGGCTGCCCACCAATGAGTGAAATCGGCGCCTCTCCTCCACTCCAACGCTCTCCTCCTCTGGTCCCTTCACACACTTGAACCCAGAGGGAAATGGAGTAGCCACATGGCCTTCACTCTGCCCAAAGTTGGCAGCCAATGCCTCCAGGTACTTGCGTTGGTGCACCCGCATGCACCGCTTCTCCACGTCTCGTTCGATGTGGAGCCCGAGGTAGAAGTTCACGCCACGGGACTTGCTCTTGAACTTGTTTTGCAGCTTCAGCATTACCTCCTTCACAAGGTCAGAGGAGGGCGAGAAGATGAGGATGTCATCCACGTACACCACCATGAAGCTCCTCTGCTCCCCCTCGCCAAGCATGAACAAGGAGTGATCGGCCGTTGAGGGAGTGAAGCCGATCTCCTCCAACACTTCACGCAGCTTCAGGTACCATTGCCTAGGGGCCTGCTTCAGCCCATAGAGGGCCTTCTTCAGCTTCCACACTCTGCCGCTGCCATCGTCAAACCCCTCTGGCTGCGCCATGAAAATCTCCTCCTCGAGGATTCCGTTGAGAAACGCCGTGACGATGTCTAGCTGCTTCACCACCCATCCTTTGATCGCGGCTCCCGCGAGTAGGGTTCGCAGCGTCGTCGGCTTCACCATAGGAGCAAACAGCTCCTTGTAGTCCACATTCTCCTTCTGCTGGTACCCCTTGGCCACCAGCCTAGACTTGTAGCGCTCGATCACGCCGTCGGCATCCGACTTGATCTTGAAGAGCCACTTGGACGTAATCGCCGTACGCCCCTCCGGTAGCTCCACCAATTCGTACGTGTCATTGTCCTGCTCTTCAGCTCGCTCTCCATTGCCTTCTTCCACTCCTCAGCATCACCACTCTCCAAGGCCTCCTTGAGAGTTGCTGGTTCTCCCGGCATCTCCACCGGAGAGAAGAATGCGAAGGCACACTCCTCGTAGTCACTCTCCTCGTCGTCTCCGACCATCATTGCCGCTCCAGCTAGGGCGGCTTGCCCTGCTCTTGGACTTGAAGGCCTAGGCGTTGCTGCGGTGTGGTGCGGTTCCGTGGAGCGCTCGTAGTGCGGGAAGGGAGCGTCGGTGCACGTTCGCTCACTTGCTGCACCTCCTCCTCCTCCTCTTCCTCTGCATCCTTGGCCTCCTCTCCCCCATTCACAAGGGAAGATTGCCTTGTGGTGGTGCTGCCGCTGCTCAGCTCCAAAGGCAGCTCCACGTGCTCCAGCCCGGAACTCTTCACCTCCCCAAACCGCACGCCTATCTTCGCCTCATTCTCCGCCTTCCAATCCTTGTACATGAAGTTCTCCATGAACTTGCAGTCCCTGCTCACCATGAACTTCTTGGTGAATGGGTCCCAAAGAAGCCACCCCTTGCTGTTTTGAGCCATGCCCAAGTGCACGGCCCACACCGCCTTGGCACCAAGCTTGTTGTGCCGAAGATGCTTAGGTACGAGCGCCATGCACATGCACCCGAACACCCGAAGCATATCCACCTTTGGCTTCCTTCCAAGCCACTCCACATAGGGCACCCATTTGTCTGCTCCCACATGAGTCAAAACTCTGTTCTTGGCCACACACGCGCTCCGCACCGCGTCAGGCCAGAAGTAGTCGGGTAGCCCGGCTTCAATGAGCAACCCGCGTGCCGCCTCCGTGATCGTCCGGTTCGCTCGCTCGGCGATGCCGTTCATTGCAGGGGAGTATGGCATGGTGAGGGAGTGCCGAATACCATTCTTCTTCAGCCACAACCCAAACTCCTTGCTCAGGAACTCTCCCCCTCGATCGGTGCGGATCGACTTCACAAGTCGGTCTTGTTGCCGCTCCACCATCGGCAAAAAGTCGGTCTTCAACGTTTCAGCAACGTCGCTCTTCTTAGCCAGCACGTACACCCAGGTCATGCGGGTGTAGACGTCGACGATGGTGAGGAAATATTCAGCTCCAGCAGCTCCAAGCTTCAGGGGGCCCACCACGTCCATCACCACCTCATCAAGCGGTGCCTTTGCCGTCGTCTCCGAGCTCGGGAAAGGAAATCGGGTGAACTTGGCTTGCAAGCACGTCGGGCAGCCAAGCACCTCATCGGGCTCCCCCTTCACACGTATGCCAGCAACCATCTCATTCTTCACTAGCTGCTGCAAGATGGGTAGGGCCACATGCCCCATGCGCCGATGCAAGGTGAGCCAATCACACTCCCCCGTAGCCGAAGTTGGATTGGAGAATGCCGCGCTCGCAATAGCGCCCTACAAACTCTCTCCGTTGTCCTCCTTCGCTGCTGCCTCGGGGTTCTCCTCACCCTTGTGCTGCTCCTTGGCTGCTGCACCACTCTCCTTATGGTCACACAGCTTGCTGGTCACTCCAGGTTTGCTCCTCTTGAGCTCGTTCTCCTTAGCGCGGCCGTTCGCGCCATCGCAGCTACCAACCGCGTCGCCTTTGGTGCTGACGCTTGCTGCCACTTGCCTCTCCTTAGGCATGGGGACCACAGGGATCTGCCACATCTCGTTGTAGACGTCCCTATCCTCATGAAGGTCCCATAGAATCCGGTCGCCAATCCTTGCGGTGTAGGTCTTGGCTCCCTTTGAGTTCGTGTCCATGCCGGCCTTTGCCAACCGCCGCACGGAAATCAGGTTCGCAGCAAGGCTGGGCACCCAAAGCACGTTCTTGAGGCCCACCATCTTTCCATCAGCACCCTTGAACATGGCCTTCCCCATGCCTTTCACCTCTGCTTTCCCGATGTTTCACTGGTGACGGCTCGAGTTCGGTGAGCAAGTCGGGGCGAGGTGTCATGCTATAGGTAGCGCCGCTATCGATCACCCAAAAGTCCAGGGGGTGTAGGGTCACCTTCCCCACAGCTGCTGGCTCCTCAAGGTCTTCATCCTTCTCTGGACCAGCTGGTACTTGCGTCGACACGAAGTAGAATAGACCCGGGTACCGATCGCCGCTCGGGTCCTTATCGTTTGTCTTCGTTCTTCATGTTCGCGGCTCCACCTCCGCGACCGCCACGGCCTCCACGGCCTCTGCCTCTCCCTCCTCCTGCTCCTCCACCCTCTTGGCCTTGAGCAGGGGTCCATCCTTCAGGGAGTTTGAAGCAATCGCGCCACATATGTCCGCTCTTGCCGCAATAGTGACACTCGCCGTCGAATCGGCCGCGACCGCGCCCGTAGCTCTTGTCGTCGCTGCCGTATCCGCCACTTCCGCGGCCTCCGCCGAAGTTGCTGCCACCAGATCTTCCTCCCCCTCGTCCTCTGCCTCTTCCTCGGCCATATCCACGGCCAACACTCGCTGCCCCAGCGCCATCCGCACTCGCCAACTCACGGCGGCGGAAGTCCTCTTGTAGGATCGCGCGCTTCACGTCTTCAAGCGAGAGACGGGGCAGATCACGGTTGAGGTTGATGATGAGCGAGGACCACGACTCGGGGAGTAGGGCCAGCAACTTGGTCTTCTTCTGAACCCCGTCTTCCACGGGTTCATCTTCCTCAATTCGTAGCGTCGCCATTTGCCGTTCCAACACCACAGCTACTGCCGCTGTTGCAGGAGCGTGTACACCCTTGAGAGCAGCCCATGCCTTTGGTCCCTTCTCTGGTTCACGCTGGAAAGGCTTGATGTGACGGATCTGGTTGCTCCCCAACGCTTGCCCAAGTATGAGATTGCCTTGGGCGCTCTTCCGCACCCACGGGCTCTTCTCCGGGTCGTTCTCGGGACGCTTATCCGTTCCTTCCATCACCTCCAGCAGGTCATAGTGGTCAAACACGTTCTCCATTCTGAAGGACCACTCAGCAAAGTTGTCGCCGTTGAACTTGTCGAGCCCGAACACTCTTGGTTCGTCCTTAGAAGGTCCAAGAGTCGGTTGCACGGACGCCATGGCTGAATCACGGGCTTGGCCTTGTGCTTGGGCTTCTCCATTGCCTCCAGCACCTCTGCCACCCCTCTCTTCAGGTCCAGCCATCGTCGTAGCTGCTCCAAGGCGCTCTGATACCACTTGTTATAGTCACAATAGGCTTCAATATGCCTAGAGCCAAAGATAGAGTGCGCAGTCAGATTTCTGCACAGCGGTTTTAAACGATCATAGCGATCTGCTCACAACTCCAAATGACCTCATTCAACTTGGATCTGGAGCGTCTTAACGTCGCCTACAATAGGCAATTTAGATCGCACGATTTTATTAAGAATTGACGACACAGCGTCAGTTTGAACGAACGGCACTATGGCAGCAACATAGTCTTAGAACACACAATTACGAACAACTAGGAAGAGTTACGAGTTGGGAAGGACTCCCAGCTCCTACAAACCCCAAGAACCGAACTAAAGTGATGGGGAACAGTGCCACACTGTCTCCAACCAAGAAGGGTCTCGAAACTACCCTCCACAAGGGCCTACACCCATAGAAATGTTACACTACACATTGTAATGTAACTATCTTCAATATCTTGAGGTGTAGCCTTTTGGCGAGCTTCAAAACACTTGAAGCTTGAAACCAAGGCTCGGGTTCTTCATCACAAACTCAACCTTGAGTTCTTGATGGGTCTGCTGCACACACCTGTGACACGCCGAACGTTCGACAAGCGACAAAATAGAAACCGCGCACGACAAAATAGAAACCGCGCGGGACACACAAAATGACCGCGTAATACGCGGCTAGCGATGACTCGTTATTGACTTCACACACACACTCGACATCATGACCCATCATTCACACACCATTATAAGCATGAAATATATATTTATTTCATGCACTCATACCACTCCATGCACACATGCATGCACGCACACGGACAACAAGCCGAGTGCAAACCGTAGGTTGCACCAGCAAGAATGTGAATTTCGACGCGAAGGTCATCCCACCCTCGAAAATGCCATGTGGCACCTCTCTGGCCACTTGCAGCGGAAGATTCAGCAGCGCGTGGCGACAACGAAATTGTGGGAGGGGGGAAATCTCGGCAGATTCGAAGTGAAGTAACCGCAAAATTTCATCGAGAGAGAGATCCTCGCGATATCCTCCCGTTCTTGCACCTACTCGATAATAGATATAATAAGGAATGTGTAAGAAAAGAAGGGGGTATAGTTGAAACGAGGTCGCCCATAACACTCACCTCGCACAAGCTACTAGGGGGGGTGTACAATTTCAGCAGGTGTTGTTTCCGGGAGGATACGGTACTCCTCATAGTAAGGGAATTTTCTTTTCCTTACTTCGCACCCCTGCTTATCGCGCACCCGCCAACAGTAGTACCCAAACAGTGCACCGTTACCACTCGCAACATTTGCCTCGCCTAGTATTCCAGCCCCTGTTCATATCGCTGCACAACCTCACGGCTCAATTGGTAACCCACGCTAGGCCCGTAGAGCAACCATATTTCTCGCGTTACCGTTACCACGCTAGCTTCACAATATAATCTTAGCTCATTCCTTTGCTGATTGTATTGTTTTGCTTCTATAGTGCAATTCTCGCTCACTCGCTCAATTGCACTCATAACACTGGCCAACCATGCACATTCCATGCCACGTAGGCTCCTCCGCAGGTGCTCGCCACACAATGTCAAATTATGCACTCATGTTGCTGTAGGCTATACTGGGGTACAACATAGGGCAGATAATTCATTAGGGTTGCATACTTGTATCTTCTTTGTTCCTAGTCACATCATTCCTGCTCAATATTCTGACATGGTATTTAGAGCAAGGCCTTACGTAGGACCACTCCTTAGGGCACATTCTTAGTCTTGTTCCTGCCATTTTTTTTTCCCTGCCCTGCCCTACCAGCGTCCCACACGCTACCCTGCCCGACCTACCTCGCGCACCCTGCTGCATGCCCTACGCACGACCTGTGCGCTGCATCGCACCTGCCCTGCCCGAGTCGCCTGCGTGCTGCGCACGCCCTGCCTACGCCTCGCCCCTGCAGCTCGCGCACCACCCAAACAGTCAGTGCGCCGTCCCTGCAGCTCGCGCGCCTTCCGAACAGCCCTCGCGTGACCCGTACAGCCCGAGCGACGCCCGCACGCCGCCCGTACAGCCTGCGCGCAGCTCGAACAGGCCGCGCGCTGCCCACACAGCCTGCGCGCCGCCCGTGTACCGCATGCACAGCCTGTGCACAACCCACGCGCTGCCCGCACAGCCCGTGCATTGCCCTGCGCAAACCCTGCCTTCACGACAACTGCTGTTTTGCTGCTGCTGCGGCCCGTGTCGAGCATCCCTGCTTGCGCCCTGCCCGAGCCGCGCCGCCCTGCCCGAGCCGCGCCGCCCTGCCCAAGCCGCGCCGCGCTGCTGAGCCGCCCTACTTAGCTGCCCAGTCGACCTGCCTTTTCTGCAGCTCCTCCTAATGCTTCCGCTACTACTGCTACTGCTCCTGCTACTGCCGCTACTGCCTACCATGGCTACCATTACAGTCCTTACCTTTGACGCAATGGATTGCCTGATTAAGTTTGACACCTAGTTTGAGGATCTTCAGCTGTACCTGCAGAGCAAATCGATGGATACTGTCTCACTGTTCGAGCATACGTCCGGGTACTTACCCGCTCCAGATAACGCAACTGACCGTGTAGCTCGTTCACAGTGGCTTACCCGTGACGCTACCACTCCCCTTGCTGTTTGCAACCACCTTTCGCTAGATGAAAGGGCCCCACTTTGGTTAGCTTAAGACCGCCAAAGAGCTCTACGACACCGTAGTCGCTTGCTACTCCCCACCCTCCACTGTTGGCCTCAGTCGTCTCATGCTGCAGTATCTGTTTCCCAAGTTGTAAGACTTCCACACCATAGCTGATCTCATCACCCACCTTCGCTCTAGTGACACTCGCTACCGCGCTGCTCTCAAGCTGGTTTTAGGACTGCAAACCCGCCCCCTATGTGCATCACCCTTTACTTCCTCGTCACTCGCCTCCCTGACTCCCTCTGTGCTGTTAGGGATCACTTCCCCGCCCTTGACCCCACCGAGCTCACCGTGGACTGGCTAGAAAAGCATCTCATCGAGGCTAAGACCAGTACCTTTGCTGTTGCTGCTTCTCGTGGCACTCCCCACACTCCCTTCTTTGAGGGGTGTTCTCCCTCCCTTCTTGTGCCCTCTGTTGCCTCTGCTGCTACGGTTGACTTCCTTCGTGCTGAGGAGGTTGGTGCAGCGTCTTCTCCTAGTGGGAGGCGCCACAATGGCAAGGGCAAGGGGCGTAAGGGTGGTGGGGGTGGCGCTGCTGGGGGTGGTGGCAGTGATGGTGGCGAGGGTGGAGGCGGTGATGGCGGCGGTGGAGGCGGTGGGGGTGGTGGAGGCGGTGGGGTGGGTGAAGGGAGCTTGGGTGGCAGTCGGGGTGGAGCTGCTAAGGGAGAAGGCTCTGGGGTGACGCAAGGGGATGCAACTCATGGAGGTGGAGGCTCTGGGGGTGGGGACTCACGCCCCAGCAGCTTCATGATTGGGTTGTTCAGCGTAGTGCTTGTTGCCCATACGTCAGGCGCACGGGTCCCCGGGCTGGTGACCGCTGCAAGAAGATTGGACATACTGAGCATCGTTGGTTCTTCCGTCACGTGGATTCCTGGCACACCGAGTACAGTGATGACATTGAGATCCTCAACTGGTTGGCAAGCACTTCATCAGTGGGCTTCCTTCTACCTCACGAGGGCATGACGCTATCCTCGTGGACACTTCATCTCGACCAACGCCACGGCTACTGCTGAAGCAACTGCTCGCCTCTTCTTCGACCGCATCATCACCATCCACGGCATCCCCGCTACACTTATCTCAGACAGAGATCCGAAATTTACGAGTAAAATCTGGAAGGAACTCATAGGATTGTTGGGGACTAAGCTTGCGATGTCTTCAGCATACCACCCCCAGACTGACGGACAGACTGAGCGACTCAATCAGGTGGTTGAGCTGTTTCTGCGCATAGTTTGCAAAGACGGCGTCAGTCATTAGGATTCACAGCTACCGACACTTGACTTGAGTTCGCCTACAATTATGCTTCGCATGCGGCCACAGAGAAATCTTCTTTCTTTTTGTGTTACGGACAGGAACCACTCACACCAGAGCAGCCAACCACACCGGCACACGTCCAAGCCCTTCGTCACCTCCCTGTAGTAGCTATGGAAGAAGACTCAGCGACGTCTCGTCACAAAGCAGATTTCCGAGAAGCAAAAATCAAGTGCTCCTTAGCACGCGCAACTTGAACCTCTCTTATCTTCCACCCAAGCTTCGGCCTCGCTTCTGTGGTCTCGTTCACGTTGAGGCAATAGGTGAACCCAGTACCATTCAGCTTGCGCTTAACTAATACATGGAAGGTTCACAATGCTTTCCATGTTCAGCTACTGAAACCCTACAAGGACCCCAACCAACAGTAAAAGGGATGGCAGCTACCGCCATCCGCACTAGTTCTCGTATAGGACGAACCAGAGTACGAGGTGGAACGCGTTCTCACTCATCGGTGCCGCGGCGGCAAGACCCTCGAGTTCTTGATACGCTGGAAGGGATACGACCCCTCTGAGGACAGATTGGTTGCAGAAGTTGATATGGGCAATGCACGCCGTGCTCTCAAGGACTATCTTGTCAAGCAGGGTGTTTCTCATGCCACCCAGCTTTGAGGGGTTAACGTGTAAGAATACGATGGCTTATGCTTACCTGCTTGCTTTGCTCTTTATTACGGTATTACTGGCTTAGGTTAATTTTATCTTGCATGTTTTTGCTTGATAAATAGAACTTATATGTTATTATAGTTATAGCACCGAATCAGGCTATGTGTACAGAATTCCAAGCCTTTTGGTTGCCACCGAATTGTTTTCTACCGAATTCAGAAAGGTTCTATTTGGGACGCTTCGCGACACTCAAAATATTTGCATAACACCTGGGATACTGGCCCATGTATTGAGACTATATATAGCCTCGTGTTGTACCCAAGTGGATCAATTCTCATTCTGAACTCAATCCTCGAGCTTCACACCAGTACTTTCAAAACCAGTACCTCCAGTGTCAGTGCCATCATCTCTAGCACCCCGAGGATTAGAACCTCTTGTGCGAGTTTCCTCAGCTCCAACACCCTCAGGGTTAGCACCTCGAACGCGAGTACCCTTAGCTCCAGCACCCTCAGGACTAGCACCTCCAGTGCTCGTGCCTCCAATGCTAACACCTCCAAAGTCTCTTGCAACCTGTCGCAGTAGTGCCAAAGGTCGCTGCGGTGGCTGTGAAGACGACTGTGGGGACGGAAACGGTACTTGACGTGCTACCGAAGGGAGAGGGGTAGCGTGGGACACACCTGACTGGGCAGGACCAAAAGGGGTGGGTCTACCAGAGGAGCGGGAGCAGGAGGAGGAGTGGTAACAACGAAAAGAGGAGGGGGGGAAGCGAGAGACCTCGACAAGGGTACTAGGTGTAGTATGACACAGACTCGTCAAACCGGACGCCGCGCGAGTCGAAGAACCGGTCGAGGAACGGGTGGTAAAAGGTATAGTCAAAGGAGCCTACTAGAAAACGAAGAAAAACACAGGGGAGGGCGCGAGCCGAGAGCTTGTCCGCAGAGGTAACGCTGACAAGCGCCAAGCAGCCCCAGATACAAAACTCCGACGCAACACCAAACCTAGTCCAAAGACTGGTTGGTGAAGGCCCTGGCCGTGAGACACGAGGCCAGAAGTTGAGATGGTGGGCGGCGTAGCGAACTGCAAAGGGCCACAAAAATTGGGGCGCTCGGGCGTGAAACATGGAGGTACGGGCGATCTTCATGACCAAGCCTATGCGGCGCTCAGCAACCCCATTCTGCTGTGGGGACTCTGGAAGCGTCCAAGACTAGTTGACAGGTATGTAACCCCACTGTAGCACAACATATCTAACAACGATATGAATGTAATTTGATGACAAGAATCGGGGTTGGCCCCGAAACCGGTCCTTCATGTTGGTGTCTGAATGTTGTATTTGTCTAGCCTGCAGTGGGGTACTCTATAGCGAGTACAGCCCAATCTAGGGTTTGCTATTTGTATCTCAACTGCTGCTAGTCCAAACCCCTCTTTCTGTTTCTAAACTTTCTCCTACTACTTCTTGTCAGAATAACTGAGCAGGAATGGGATGAACTAGCACAGAGTTTGGTACAAGTAGGAAACCCTAACTTTGAGTACCCCCTAAGGTGTAACCCACTACAGCCTACATAATATAAACACCTGTTTGACACACCCCCATAGGCGCAGTGGGAGACAACCACAGGGTCACAAGACCAGTCAAAGCAAAGCAAAGCAAGCTCAGGGTGGATCTCAAGGATTCCACACAAATTCCGAGCACAAGCAAGCGGTCACAAGACCAGTTCACATGCAGGTTTATAACAAAGCAAGAGATACAGTGATCACAACCTAGCAAAAGTAAACAAGTAGGCATATATATATAGTGATCACAGTACAAGCAAGGTCAAGAGGTAAGCAAGTGAGGCCCAGTAGGTACAAGGCCTAGCAGCGTGCAAAAGCGCTGATGGTCACAAGGCTGAAGCGCCTTGGTGAACACATCAGCAGTGTTGGCCTCCGTGGCCACGTAACGCAGACAAAGCTGACCACGCTGCTGCAGCTCTCGAGCAAGGAAGTACCGCAGAGCGATGTGCTTCGTTCTGTGCTCCAGTCTGTGCTCCTCACACAAGGCAATGGCAGCCTTGTTGTCGACGTACAGCACTGGAGGAGAACGAGGCCGCTCTCCGAGGTCGGTCAGCAGGTAGGTCAGCCAGCGTAGCTCCTGAGCAGCCATGGCTGTGGCGTAGATCTCAGCCTCACAACTGGAGCTGAGAACAGAAGAAGAGCGAGTAGAACGCCAAGAAACTGAGCCAGAGCCAAGGCTGAAGGTGTAACCCTGGGACGACCGCTGAGTAGCCTGGTCGTCTGCCCAAGAAGCGTCTGAGTGCCCTGTGAGAACAACCCGGTCTCGCCCTCCAAGCACAAGCCCCATGCCCGACGTACTGCACAAGTAGCGCAACACCCTCTTAGCAGCATCCATGTGCTCCTTCCGGTGACGGCCAGGAGCGACATAGCGTGCTAGGATGCTAAGAGGGTATGCAAGGTCAGGTCGAGTGCAGGTCATCAGGTACATGAGGCAGCCCACAAGCTCTGGATACGGGCCACTCGGCTCTACGGACTCATCCGAAGGCAGAGCTGAGAGCGAGTGATCGGTAGGCAGAGGAGTGGACTGAGGCGAGGAGTACGTGAAGCGGAAGCGCTGGAGAACCTGCTGCACCATGTGTGACTGAGTCAGGGTGATGGTGCGCCGTGCTCTGTCCCGGGTGATCCGCAAGCCAAGATAGCTCGTCAGCTCACCCAGGTCTGTGCACGTGTGTCTCCTCTGCAGCTCCGACTTCACGTGAGCGAGTGCCGCGGTGTCAGCAGTGGCAAAGACCAAGTCGTCGACGTACACGAGGATGTAGAACGGCGGCAGCGAGGTGTCGGTACGTAGAAACAGCGACGGGTCAGCAGTAGAGGGAGCGAACCCAAGAGCCGCAAGTGTCGTCCTCAGTGTGTCGTGCCACTCACGTGGCGCCTGGCGGAGACCGTAGACCGGCCGCTGAAGCCTCCACTGGGTGCCAGGAGGAACTGACCCAGTGAAGCCAGGGGGGCGGCGCAGCCAGATCTCCTCGTGCAGGCTGCCCTGCAAGAAAGCAGTGCTGAAGTCAAGAGAGTGAAGCTCGTAGTCGCGGTGAGCGGCTATGTGCAGCAGCACCCGAAGAGTAGTCATCTTCGGGGTGGGGGAGAAGGTCTGAAAGAAGTCTACTCCCTCTCGCTGACTGAAGCCTCGAGCCACGTAGCGCGCCTTGAAGACAGGTGGAGAACCCGGCGGCCGCTTCACCCTGAAAATCCACATGCCACTGACGATGTTCGCCCCAGGAGGGGGAACCTCGTCTACGTAGGTGCCTGTGGACTTCCAGGAGGCCATCTCTGCGTCCATGGCTGTCTGCCACTGAGAGGAGTAGGGACCCGCCATCGCCTCAGCGTAAGAGCGTGGGGTCGGGATGTCTGGTGCATCCGGGTCTCCCTCAGGGGCAACTAGCAAGGACACGAGACGGGGCAAAGCAGCAGCAAGGCAGTGGAACTCCTCCTGTCTGTCCTCAAGGACGTCCGTGCCGAGGGCACACTCACCCCCGACGGACGGAGGACAGGCAGACGCAGACTCAGACCTAGCGACAAGGCTGGCAGCGTAGTCTAGGCGACAGCGAGCAGCAAAGTCAACCAACTCAGCGACCAGAGCAGACGCAGCAGAGGACTCAAAGGTCGGGTCAGTGACAACTGTAGCGAGGAGACGCGTAACAGTGGGACTGGCAGCACGACGGGAGTCAGACTCCGGGTCAGGAAGAGTAGGAAGAGAGGACGCAGGAGGAGACGGCAGCGGGACACGCTGCGGAGCAGTGGAGGGACGCAGAGTCATGTAGTGAGTGCCAGGGACAGGAGGAGGACGCTCACGTGGGACACGACGACCAGTGCGAGCAGTACGAACAGGCGACGCAGGACGAGACTCAGGCTCACGACGCTCTGTAAGACCTCCTGTGGGACCAGCGTAAGGGGAGGGAGCAGGGAGAGGCGAGGCAGGCGGTAACTGTGACTGCGGCTGGACAGGCAGAGGACACTCGACGGAGGGAGGAGGACTAGGAGGAGGAGCCTGACCAAGAACCTGCTGAAGGAGCGGTACGAAGTACGGTCGCGGCCGCGCAGCGTCTCCAGAAGCAGCAGGGACACCAGTGGCAGCCCCAACGCCCGAGTCCTCAGCACCAGCAGCAGCTCCAACGCCCGGGTCCTCAGCACCAGTAGGAGCTCCAACGCCCGAGTCCTCAGCACCAGCAGCAGCGCCACCGGTCGGGTCCTCAGCACCAGCAGCAGCTCCAGCCCCCAGGTCCTCAGCACCAGCAGCAGCTCCAGCGTCCGGGTCCTCAGCACCAGCAACAGCACCACTGCTCGGGTCCGCAGCACCAGGAGCACCACTACGAAGACTGCAGCGCCGCGTGTACCACTCGCGGATCACCTGAATGGGGGGGAGCTCCTGGGTAGGAGGGGAAGTACCGGGACGAGCTCCAGAAGCACCTCTCGGGAGGCGGCAGTACTCGAGGTACCTCTCCTGCAGCTGCTGGGAGGAGAGGGCTCCTCCAGGTGGAGCACGCTCAGGCTCAGCACCCCCAGACTCAGCACCCCCAGGCTCCGCACCTCCAGGCTCCGCACCTCCAGGCTCAGCACCCCCAGGCTCCGCACCTCCAGACTCAGCACCCCCAGGCTCCGCACCCTCAGACGCAGTACTCCCAGGCTCAGCACCCCCAGACGCAGGACGCGAGTCAACAGCTACCTCGACAGGCTCACCCGGGTCTACCTGGGACACACCTGAGGGAGCGGCACCCTGAGGGGGGAGGGGGTCTGGTACCTCAGCACCTGGAGCGAGGAAGAGAGGCGGGGGGGGGAGCGGGGCAGTGCGGTAGGGGAAGAGGCGGTAGAAGGGGACGGACTCGTCAAAAGTGACGTCCTGAGAGGCCAGAACCCGGCGCGAGGTGACGTGGTAAAACTGCCAACCAGGCGCGTCGGGAACAAAGCCAAGAAAGACACAGGGAACAGCGCGACGCGAGAGCTTGTCCGCGGACGTGTCGCGGACAAAAGCTCGAGATCCCCAGACCCGGAAACGCGACGCATCGCCAACCTCTCCCGTCCACCGTAGAGTCGGGGAAGTCTCCGGCAAGGAGACACGGGGCCAGAGGTTGAGCTGATGCGCTGCGTACCGGACCGCAAACGGCCACAGAAAGTGGGGAGCAGCCGCATGGGTCAGGGAGGTACGAGCGACCTCCATGACCAAGCCAATGCGGCGCTCAGCGACCCCATTCTGCTGTGGAGAGGCCGGAAGCGTGAACGACTGCTCAATGCCGTGCTCAGCACAGTAGGCTGCCAAGAGGTCGGAGGCGAACTCACCACCCCTGTCAGAGTGCAAGCGCAGGACAGGAAAGTCCGAGTGAAAGCGCTTGGCTAGCTGGAGACGGGCTCGGCTGATCCAGGGGATCAAAACACCAGGGACGTCACCCTTGGCGCGCAAGGGGAAGACCGTGGTGTAGCGCGAGTAGTCGTCAACAACTATCAGGAAGTACCTCTCCTGACCCTGACCACGGACGCGGGCTGGGCCCCACACGTCCATGTGGAGCGTCTGCAAGGGAGCAGTCGTCGAGGGAAAGGAGGAGGAGTGAGGAGCGGCGCGCTGCCGCCCCTCGACACAGGGAATGCAGTCAGGAGCAGGGGAGTCGGGAAGGGGAGGGAGCACCCTGGGAAGACCAGCAACAAGGTCCCGTTTGTGCATGGCCCGAAGGCGCTGCACAGACGGGTGACCAAGGCGGTGGTGCCAGAGGACAGTCTCATGCGCCAGAGAGCGACATGAGCAGGGGGCGGACAGCTGACCTGACGCAGACGCAGACGCAGCCACCTGAGGGGACTCAGTGGTCAGTGTGTACAGGTCCGACCCCGGCTCCCGAGTGAAAGTAGCCAGGTGGCGGCCCGTCCGAGCACACGTGCAATGTGTCACACGCTCGTAGGCAGGGGTGAACTGGTGAACACCCCCGTCCTGCAGAGCACAGCCCGCCACCAAGTTCGTAGAGAACGAGGGGAGGTAGAGACCTGAGAGCGTGCCGGACGGAACCGCTGGACACGGAAGTGTAGTGGAGGAGGTCGCAATGACCGGACCCCCTGAGGGGTCAGCAAGAGAGACAGCAACTGGCCGAGCGAGTGGCTCAAGGACAGTGCGGTCACGAAAGAAAGAGCGAGAAGCACCTGAGTCCAGTGTGAAGGTGTGCAGTGCTGCAGTCGACTCAGTACCAGGGGGCACAGACGCACTAGCACCTAGGGCAGCAGCCTCACCATCACCTGGGGTAGCAGACACGCGAGCACCTGGAGCGGCAGACGCACTAGCACCTAGAGCAGTAGGCTCACCAGTATCTGGAGTAGCAGACACGCGAGTACCGGGAGTGGTAGCCTCACCTGCTCCGAGGGCAACAGACGTACTGGCACCGAGAGCGGCTGCCTCACTCACAGAGCGACTACCACTACGGCCACCCCGACTGCTCAAACCGGCGTACCACTCACGAGCCTGCTGGAGCAGAAGAGGGCACGGCTGCTGCACCTGTCCACTACCGGAGCCTCCCGAACGACGGACGCCAGAGCGACTACCACTACGGCCACCCCGACTGCTCAAACCGGCGTACCACTCACGAGCCTGCTGGACCAGAAGAGGGCACGGCTGCTGCACCTGTCCACTACCTGAGCCTCCCGAACGACGGACGCCAGAGCGACTACCACTACGGCCACCCCGACTGCTCAAACCGGCGTACCACTCACGAGCCTGCTGGACCAGAAGAGGGCACGGCTGCTGCACCTGTCCACTACCTGAGCCTCCCGAACGACGGACGCCAGAGCGACTACCACTACGGCCACCCCGACTGCTCAAACCGGCGTACCACTCACGAGCCTGCTGGACCAGAAGAGGGCACGGCTGCTGCACCTGTCCACTACCTGAGCCTCCCGAACGACGGACGCCAGAGCGACTACCACTACGGCCACCCCGACTGCTCAAACCGGCGTACCACTCACGAGCCTGCTGGACCGTAGGAGGGCACGGCTGCTGCACCTGTCCACTACCAGGGGCTCCCGAACGACGCACGTCAGAGCGACTACCACTACGGCCACCTCGATAGCCCCAACTGGCGTACCACTCACGAGCCTGCTGGAGCGTGAGGGACTCACGCGCACGGTCCTGTGGCTGCATCTGGCCACGTCAGGAGCAGCAGGAGTAGCGGGAGTGGGAGTAGAAACGGCAGTAGTAGCAGTAGCAGCGGTAGCAGTGCTGGCAGGGCAATGCTCACCAGTGGTCGGCGTGGCAGGCGCAGTAGGAAGCTCCGCGGCAGCTGCTGCAGAGCTAGACCGGGCTACGGCGGCAGTTGCTCCAGGGGCGGCTGCTGCAGGTGCGGGCGGCTCAGGTGCTGCTACTGCAGTGGCGGCTGCTCCAGGGGCGAGAGGCGGATTAGGGTTAGGTGGCGACGGCGCGGGCAGGGCGACGCGGCGGGCAGGTGGCGACGCCGCGGGCAGGGCGACGGATTAGGGTTTGGTGGCGACGGCGCGGGCAGGTCGACGCGGCGGGCAGGTGGCGACGCCGCGGGCAGGTCGACGCGGCGAGGAGGTGGCGACGCCGCGTGCATGTGGCGCGGGCAGGCGACGACTCCGCGGGCAGGTGGCGACGCCGCGACGACGCCGCGGGCAGGCGACGTCTCCGCGGGCAGGCGACGGCGCCGCGGGCAGGGATCGACGTCGCGGGCAGGCGGCTTCGACGCGGGCAGGCGACGACGCCGCGGAGAGGCGGCGACGCTGCGGGCAGAGCGACGCGGCGGCCGGCTAGGGCCTGCAGGGGCGGCGCGCGTGGCCTGACGGGTCTGCAGGGGCGGCTCTCGGGCCTGACGGGCCTGTAGCGGCGGCTCGGGGGCCTGACGGGCCTGCAGCGGCGACTCGGGTGCCTGACGTGCCTGTAGCGGCGGCTCAGGTGCCTGACAGGCCTGCAGCGACGGCTCGGTGGCCTGACGGACCTGCAGGGGCAGCTCGAGGGCGCACGAGGGCGCACGAAGGCGCACAAGGAGAGAAAGGCGCACGAGGGCGCACGTAGGGTAGGGCGCACGAGGGCGCACGTAGGGTAGGGCGCACGAGAGCGCGTAGGCGCAAGAGGCGCACGGTAGGTAGGTAGGTAGGTAGCGGTGGGCCCTAAGAGCGGTCCTAGCGATGGACCTGCTCTGATACCATGTCAGAATAACTGAGCAGGAATGGGATGAACTAGCACAGAGTTTGGTACAAGTAGGAAACCCTAACTTTGAGTACCCCCTAAGGTGTAACCCACTACAGCCTACATAATATAAACATGCAATGTTTGACACTTCTGACATGCTATCAGAGCAGGTCGACCCCCTTGGGTCGATCCTGTGGGTGGGCCCACCACCTAATGCTTCCGCTGCTGTTCTACTTGTCGCGCGCCTCGGTCGCGCGACGCCTCCTTCCTGCCGTACGCTCGGGGCGTGCGGCGGTTTTCTGCCTACCGTGCGCCCCGAGGCGCGCGGCGGTTTCCCACCGTCGAAGTGCCCCCCGTCGCCCGTCGAAGCGCCCCCCCCCCCCCCCCCCCCCCCCGTCGCCCGTCGAAGCGCCCCCGTCGCCCGTCGGAGCGCCCCCCGTCGCCCGTCGAAACGTCCCCGTCGCCCGTCGAAGCGCCCCTGGGACCCGCGCGCGGCCCGTACGGGCTGCGCCAGGCCCGCGCGCGGCCCGTACGGGCTGCGCCAGGCCCGCGCGCGGCCCGTACGGGCTGCGCCAGGCCCGCGCGCGGCCCGTACAGCCCGCGCGCGGCCCGTACGGGCTGCGCCAGGCCCGCGCGCGGCCCGTACGGGCTGCGCCAGGCCCGCGCGCGGCCCGGGCAGCCCGCGCGCGCCTCGTCCCGCCTGCGGCAGACCCGTGCGCGCGCCTCGTCCGTCCCCCAAGCTTCTGTCGGCGCCCCACCCCCGCTACTGCCCGCGTTCCTGTGTTAGGGTTTGGGGGTGGCGGGTGTGGGGGTGCCGGTTGTGTGCCCCGTCCCCTCCTTCTCCTCCTCCTCCGTCTCCCGCTGCTGCAGCTGCCGCTCAGGGGGGTGGGTGTGTGGGGAGCCGACGGAGTGGTACTAGGGGGGTGAAAGGGGAGTGGAGCTAGGGGCGAAGCAGGGGGTGTGTGTCGAGGGGTGTGGGACTGTTGGGGGAGGTTGAGCGGAGGCCGCCGTCGTGTCGTCTGCAGCGCCTGTATTCCGGGGTTCTGATAGCCACCGGTAGCTCAGAGAGCCGGTTGCACCTGTCGCCCGTGGGTCCGTTGCTCCTGTCGCTGCTGATCAGACGCAGAGCCTGTTACTCCTGTATTCCGGGGCCCTTGCTCCCGGTAGCCACTAGAGCTGCACCAGAGCCGTCTGTTGCCCGTGTGTCTGCAGCTTCAGTCGTCGCCTCCACTCTTCTCTCCTCTCGCCAGCCCTCCTCCTCCTCACTTGCCCTCTGTGACTGCCTCTAGCTTTGCTCATAAAATGTGAACTACTATTATGACTGCTTGTTGTGCTGATTACACCCCACTTTGGCTATGGGGGTGTGTCAGAATGTTGTATTTGTCTAGCCTGCAGTGGGGTACTCTATAGCGAGTACAGCCCAATCTAGGGTTTGCTATTTGTATCTCAACTGCTGCTAGTCCAAACCCCTCTTTCTGTTTCTAAACTTTCTCCTACTACTTCTGACAGTTGGGCTGAGAAAAGCCCTTAGGATCTTTTCAAGGCTAAAATCTGTGTAGGAATGTTGTAATTGCGGAAGCGTTTAATGAGAAGTATTGAACCACCTTGCGCTGGTATGTGAGGGCAAGATAGATTGATTATAGAAAAATAATACAAGCTTTTATAAAATTACAAGGAATATGAAATGATACAACGACTGTTTTACTGTTGCTATTGCGGTTCGATACAGTGACGAATCGGGCGACTACTCAGTAGCGACTCAGTTGTTTGTCCTTGTTGTCGCGCTGTATTTGTCAAGTCAAAGGTCGCTTGACCTTTGACCTTCGCGTAACCTCCAGCAGTTACGTTTTGTCAACCACCTCGGTTGACTCGCCAATGCTTCGTTGTGGTCCGCTTCGTTTACGGTTCAATGTTCCGACACATCAGAAGTGTTAAGTTACTTGTTTCCAACACTCCCCTTCGCTTCTGGAGTGTCGCTGCTGGTGACGTGGCCTTGTCCAGTCAGCAGCATGCAGTATTCGAACTTCTGCTTTCCGAGCTTCTTTGTCAAGCAATCGGCTGCCATCTCGGACGTGGGGCAGTAGGACAGCTCGAGTCTCCCCTTCTCGATCTCGTCTTTCACGAAGAAGTATCGCAGGGCGATATGCTTCGTTCGGTTCGTGAACCCGTTCTTGTTCGCTATGCGAATTGCTGACTGGTTGTCGCGGAACTGGGAGAAGCTGGGTAACTGGGCTAGCTTCGCTTCTTCCAGCAGTTCGCGAAGGTACAATCCTTCCTTGGTGGCTGAGCAGAGTGCGATATATTCTGCTTCAGCTGAGGAGAGGGCGATTAGTCTCTGTTTGCTCGACTGCCACGAGATAGGTCCGATAGGCTCGAGTTGATAGATGTAGCTGGTGCGTGAGCGCCTGTTGTCAGAGTCGCCGGCGTGGTCAGCATCCACGTAGCCGATTAGCTTGGGTATCGTGGTTCCGGTCTTGTGGTAGGTTAGGCCGATTGTCGGGGTGCTGACGAGGTAGTGGAGTGCGCGGTCGAGCTCCGCCATGTGCTCTGCTTCAGGTTTCTTGAGGTAGGTGGCGAGTTGGCTCGCTGAGTACGATAGGTCCGGTCGGCAGGTGACGGCTGCGAAGAGCAGACTTCCCAGCTCTTGGTGGTAGTCGTGTATGCCGGCGGGCATGAGTGGAGTGGAGGTTTCCTTGTGATTCCCTGCGGTGTAGCGGTATGGCGTGGAGATGGCGGCTGGGGTTAGTCCGAAGCACTTGGCGATTCAGCGTATTTCGCGGTGCTGAGATAGATGGAGTTCTCTTCTTTTTGTATGTTGAGTCCCAGATACTGTGTGACAGTAGATGAGACGGTGAGCGTGAGGTGAGGTCCCGCTGCAGCTCCCCTTCGAACCAGGTTGTGATGCCGCCATTCGAGCCGATGTAAGTGGATCGTCCACGTAGACAATAAGCAGGATGTAGTCGGGGCCTTTCGTAAGACGGTACATGCCCTGGTCGTGCGGTAGTTGGGGAAATCCGATGCGGATGAGTCGGGCGTGTAGGTACAACTGCCACAGCCTCGGCGCTTGTTTAATACCGTACAGGGACTTCAGCAGCTGATAGGCTTGGTTGGGGTCTGCGTTGGAGCCGTGCGGTTGCTCGACGAAAATCTCGGCATCGACGAGCGCGTAGAGGAAAGCGTTGGCGACTTCGATTTGGCAAAGCTTCTTCCGCTTCATAGCGGCTATCGCGAGGAGAATCCGCAGTGAGGTGTGTCGGCTGACCGGCGCGAATTTTTCGGTGAAGTCTTGTCCGTACTCTTTGTCAGAATATTATGCTCTAGCCTGTAGTGGGGTGCTCTATAGCGAGTACAACCCTTCTAGGGTTTGCTATTTGTATCCCCATTCTTACTAGTGCAACCCCCTCTTTGCCTAAACTTCTCTTGCCTAGCTAGGGTTCTCCTAGCTATGGCTCCTAACTATCTTTACTATCTTGACATGGTATCAGAGCAGGTCGATCCCTTTGGATCGATCCTGTGGGTGGGCTCACCACCTCGTTGCTTCCGCTGCAACTTCCGCTGCTACTCTATGTGCCGCACGCCCCGTGGCGTGCGGCAGTTTATTCTTCCCGCCGTGCGCCCCGAGGCGCGCGGCGGTTTTCTGCCCGCCGTGCGCCCCGTGGCGCGCGGCGGTTCTCTGCCCGCTGTGCGCCCCGAGGCGCGCGGCGGGCTTCTGCCCCGTCACTCGACGCGTCGCCCCCGGGAGGCGTTGCGACGGGCGACGGGGACCCGCGCGTCGCCCCCCGTCGCCCGTCGTGGCCTGCGCGCGGCCCGTACAGCCGGCGTGCGGCCCGTACGGGCTGCGCCAGGCCTGCGCGCGGCCCGTACGGGCTGCGCCAGGCCCGCGCGCGGCCCGTACGGGAAGCGCCAGGCCCGCGCGCGGCTCGGGCCGCCTGCGCGCGGTTCGGGCGGCTATGCCAGGCCCGTGGGCGGCCCGTTCCTCGCTGCCCCTGCCCTCCCCACTGTCCCCCGTGCTTCTACTGGCGCCCCACCCCTCCTACAGCCCGTTCTCCTGAATTAGGGTTTGGGGGTGAGGGGTATGGGGGTGAAGCCACTGAGTGCCGTTCCCTGTTCCTCCTCCTCCTCCGTCTCCCTGTGCTGCAGCTGCCGCTGAGGGGGGGTGGACTTGTTGGAGCCGTTGGAGTGGTACTAAGGGGGGGTGAAGGGGGAGTGGAGCTAGCGGTGTAGCAGCGGGTGTGTGTCAGGGGGAGTGGGATAGTTTGGGGAGGTTGAAGGGGGTGGCCGCCGTGAAGCCAGCAGCTCCAGTCGCCCGTGAGACCGTTGCGCCAATCACCCGTGAGCCCGTTGCGCCAGTCGCCCGTGAGCCCGTTGCTCCAGTCGCCCGTGAGTCCGTTGCTCGTCTGCCGCTACTTTCAGCCGCGGAGCCAGTTACTCCAGTAGCCCGTGTGCCAGTTGCTCCAGTTGCCAGTGTGCCAGTTGCTCCAGTTGCCCGTGTGCCAGTTGCTCCAGTTGCGCCGTGTGCCAGCAGCTTCAGCTGCCGCCCACTACCTCCTCTCCTCTCATAGTCTCTTTCCTCCTCCTCACTTGCCCGTTGTGACTACCACTAGCTTTGCTCATAATTGTGAACTTTAAACTATTGCTTCTTGAACTTGTGCTCAGAATGTGTGGTGACATTGTGATCCACCCTGAGCTTGTACTGCTTTGCTTGCTCTGCTGATTACACCCCACTTTGGCTATGGGGGTGTGTCAGAATATTATGCTCTAGCCTGTAGTGGGGTGCTCTATAGCGAGTACAACCCTTCTAGGGTTTGCTATTTGTATCCCCATTCTTACTAGTGCAACCCCCTCTTTGCCTAAACTTCTCTTGCCTAGCTAGGGTTCTCCTAGCTATGGCTCCTAACTATCTTTACTATCTTGACACTCTTGGTCGAAGCCGCGTACGACCCAGCGTGCTTTGAACTTGTCGATGGTGCCGTCTGCTTTCGTTTTCACGCGGAAGACCCATTTCCCGGTGAGAATGGTCTTGTTCCGTGCCACTCCGATGGGTACGACCTTCCAGTTGTTGTGTTCTTCCAGCGCTTTTAACTCCCTGTCCATGGCTCCGTGCCAATTTTTCTCTGTGCTCCCCCCCCCAGAGTCTGCTGAACTGTGGCAGGCTCCTTAGGTGGCGCTGAGCCATTCACTGCGATGACGAGGCCAAGTATCTGAAGTCCACTCTGTGTGTAGCGAGGGAGTATTGTGTCCTCGGAATAAACTGTTTCGCCTCCCGCTTCTGGATCCGATATGAATTTGGACCCTACGCATTCTAATTCATCAGTGTTGACCTTCTCGGGTGTAACGTAATCCTCGTCGGCATAATGATAGTATACTTTGGCGTTGACGCTTTCGCGTGGGTTTTCGTCGTCCATTGGTACGTCGACCCAGCAGTATGGGAGAGGTCCGGCTGCTTCCGAAGCTCCGTCCACGTTCTGCTCGTCCCAGTCAGCTTCGTCTGCTGCCGAGGCGAAGGCTCGGTCACCCTGAAAACCACCTGTGGGGTCTCATTCTTCTTCCAGGTTGGCGAGGTATGTCGGGAGGGTGAGTCGTTCGTAGAAAATCACGTCACGTGCTGCTACTGTTTCCTTTGTGTTGATGTTGAAAATTTTCCATGCGTTGTAGTGTTTCTCGATGCCCAGGTGTAGTCCCCACTGTGCGCGTTGAGAGAATCGGCCGGCTCGTGCAGTTGGGGGTCGGTACTGTACCATGCAGCCGAACACTCGCAACATTTTTGTGCTGCCCAGTTTTCCTGTCCACAGCAGATGCGGTGATGCGTTGTTCGGGAGCGATGATGACGAGAGCAAGTTGTGCAGCATCACAGCATGGTCCATTGCTTCGGGCCACTGGTGGTTGGGTAGCCGCATGCCACGTAGCAGCTTGCGCATGGTGTTCTGGAGGGGCTTGTTCATTCTTTCTGCCACGCCTTGCTGTTGATGGGCGTAAAGGAGGATGAGTCGTTTGATGCCTCGTTCTGCCAAGTAGTCCTTGAACCTCTGTGACTGATATTCCCCTCCCCCGTCTGACTGGAAGCTTTTCAGCTTCACTCCTGATTCTCGTTCTGCTACTGGAAGCCAGGCGACGAAGGCTTCGAAGGCCATGTCTCGGCTCGGAAGATTGAGATGCCAGACGTATCGTGTGGCGGCGTCGATGAACGTGATGACGTAGTTGTACGCTCCTTGGACGGGTTCGCGGTTGTAAAGGATGTCGCTGTACACCTTTTCCAGTGGTGTGTACGCTGGTGTCCTCGGGTTGTGGTGAGATACAGACGGCTGATGTGGTAAGTCGGCTTCAGGGCAGGTAAAGTACGTTCCGCGAACTCGTTGAAGTTCTCTCCGTCGTGTAGAAGTAGTGAATCTTTGTCGAGAACGCCTGCTCTTATCGTGTTGTTTAACGTTGTGTTGCTTGGGTGTCCCATCCTTGCGTGCCAGATCGATTCGCTGGCGCGATGTCCGGGTGAATGTTTGTACTGGTCGGAGTTGGAGTAGAAGCCTGCGGTGAAGTTTGCGCTTTTGTGAACTTCCCGTGGAGTGGGAGTCAGCTACTGCGCAGGAGTCGGTGGCGTGTCGTCGATGAGGACCGGTGCTGTTGAAGGGCCAGCGATTGGTGCCGATGTGTTCCTGCTGCTGCCGATGTTGCTCCTGCTACTGCTGATGTTGCCTCTACTACTGCCGATGTTGTCTGTGCTGCTGCCGATGTTGTCTCTGCTGCTGCCGATGTTGTCTCTGCTGCTGCCGATGTTGTCTCTGCTGCTGCCGGTTGTTGAATCGTTGCTAACGCTCTTGTTCGTTATGCTTCAAGTATAGTGTGCGAGTACTAGAAGCCTCCAGGACTGAAGTCGGGGTCGAGATCCGGCAGATGTGTCCAAGAGGTGAAGTTGACGATGGCGTCGCTGTCGGCAGTGCCTTGGTCTGGAACGAAGTCAAGGACATTGTTCTTCAGGACTACTTTGCCGATATAAAGTCCTCCTCTCCCGTGATACAGCTTGAACTCTTGAATGGTGCTCTGCTTCGCCGAGTCCCTCCGCGATTAAAACATTGGACATTTGTAGAATGAGGTTTGTTTCCCGTGACTGAAGTTGAACTACGCCTTGTCTTCATGTGCGCAGGTTCTGATTCTTGGCGACAGTGATGACGACTTCGCGCTGAAGTTGATGTTCCTGTTGAACGAAGCGACCCGAGAAGCACATATGTTGTCCGCAACAGGTGTCCAAGAACCAGGTGTCTTTTCCGGACGGCTCGCTCTATGTGATGGCTGCGTACGTCGGGTTCGGCTCCTGTGATTCGCGGCGAGGGGTGGTTTCATTGAGTAATTCTTCCGGTGAGTAGTGTGGTGGTGATTCGGTGATGCAGGAGTCGGTTATTCTCGACATGCAGCTGACAAATGTTTCTTGATCCTTGAGCAGGTTGTGTTGTTGATGTCGTTGAAGCTTTCACTTGAACGGTGGGATGCGCTTGTGTCGAAGTGACTTGACTACTCGAAGGTCGAAGTTGACGGTGCGTTGTTGTTGATTGCTGTCTATTTGGGCCGTGTGTGCGAGGGTGTCCTGACGTCTTGCAGAGATGACAGAACGGAGGTACGGGTTGCTGTGCTTGATGCTTGTTCTGCCGGTGCTTGTTGCTGTTGTAGCGCCGCTGAGTGTGAAAAGCAAACTCAGGTGTTGACGTTCTCTTCTTGTGTCGTTCTTCGTGCAGGTCCATGTCTTGCTGTTCGGCGTGAATTTCGGTGCAGAGTACGGCTTCAGAGATCTTCCTGTGGGCTCGGAGGATGGCTCGAGTGGAGCGCCAATGAGGACCGAGACTAGTGATGACGACACTGACGAAGGCATCTTCGGAAATAGATCCTCCGCATCGAAGGAGTCTGTCACGCAGCCCGCGAGATTGACTAGCATACACCATTCCTTTTTCTTCGGGTTTCATTTCTACTGTTGTCAGCTGTTGACTCTGATTAACACTCTCTGTTGCTTGAAACATGCCTTTCAGGTGGTTGTACGCGAGTTCGGCGGAGTTTCCGTATCCGCGATAAGACCGGATGTTTCGCTGCTCGTTCGGCGTTATGATGCGTAGCAGGATCGTGTACGCCATCAGCGACTGATATGTAGACTGCTGCTTATCGTATTGCGTCCCGTGCGTTGGATATGGCGGGGAGCCATCGAAGAACCCGAGAATTTGTGCGCCTTCCATCATCAGCTCAAACTTGAACGACCAGGTATAAAAATCCTTGCCGTCGAATGATCTTGACGTTTGCAGTTTTAAGACGTGCGTGAACTGTGACTGAATCTGAAGCGCGTCTAGTGTCTTCTCTTGTTCAGGTGAAGGCTGCGGGATGAAGCTGATGGAGCCACGTTGGGGCTTGTACGGAGCAAAGGTGGGTTGCTGCTGTTGATTTCCGCGCGCGTATGATGAGCCATCGAGACTCATGGGCGTGACATCGCTGTTGTTATTGCTGCTGTTTGACTGCGCAGGTGCTGCTTGCTGGTGTTGCTTGTAGAATGACATGGAGAAGAATTTCTCCATCATGCTTGGGTCGAAGCCTGTCGCTTGGTTCGCGGGAGTCTCAGTAGACTCAGCAGCTGGTCTTGTCGCCGTGCCTCCCTCTGTCTGTAGGCCAGAGGCTGGAGGTGGAGTAGGAGTAGTACCGGGAGAGTCGTTACAGGAGCTTCTCTCCCTCTGTGTTGCCATATCTTCTGTTGTTGTAGGAGTTGAAACGGAATGGAGTTTTGCCTTGTGAGCTCTCATACCATGTTGGGCTGAGAAAAGCCCTTAGAGGATCTTTTCAAGGCTAAACTCTATGTAGGAATGTTGTAATTGCAGAAGCGTTTTAATGAGAAGAATTGAACCACCTTGCGCTGATATGTGAGGGCAAGATAGATTGGTAATAGAAAAAAAAAATACAAGTTTTCTATAAGATTACAAGGAAACAATAACCGTTTTACAGTTGCTCTTGCGGTTCGATACAGTGACGACTCGGGCAACTGCTCAATGGCGGGTCAGTTGTTTGTCCTTGCTGTCGCGCTGTATTTGTCGAGTCAAAGGTCGCTGACCTTTGACTTTCGCGTAAGGAATTTTTCGGATTCCTTACTGGGTCACTCCGTACGCGTACAACCCCGACTTTCGGAAAACCAGGCTCGGCCCGCCGACCTCGCCTTCCGAGCCACCACCGCGTCGCCTTCGGGTTTTCCAACCCCGAACCTGCACCCAACCATCTCGCGACCCCGCGACCTCGGCCTAGCTAGCCTTGCTATATTGTGCCTAGGCCTCGTTGTTCATTCAATTGTTGTAATCACTTCCGCGATATTGCATTCTGCGCACTCTTCATTCTTACAACTCATAACACTTGGTATCAGAGCCTAATTTCCTAGGTTACCCTCGCGTTTCCGGGGTAGTTTGTAGAAGGGGAGCGATAGACTTGGTGGGCTGTTAAGCGGTCGGCCCGTGGAATAGATCTGATTATTCCACTCCGACTACGATAGCATTAACGCCTTCACCAGGTCAGAAAAATCGCGAGCCACCTCCTGCCCGTTAGACGAAGCCTGCGACACATGGACCAGGCGGAGTTCAACGAGTTCATGCAACAGTTCCGGACGATGCAGGCCACCATGCAGACTATGGCTGCAGAAATGGAGCGTCTCCAGAAGGAAAACGCCGAACTACACCAGGCGCGTGGTGAAGCGCGCCAGGAGTCGCCTGTCGTGGACGATGCAAGTAGCAGCACTGCACCGGAGGAGCGGCTCTGGGACGAGTTGGAAGGCGAGATAGATGCGGATGAAGCGAGGCAGACGCAGCAGCAACAGTCACCGCAACAGTCGCGTGCAGCGCCGACACGTGCAGCAGCGACACCTACTGCGACACCAGCAGCGATGCCAACGGCTCCGATGGCAACAACGGCTTTCGTCAAAATCAAGCCGACAAACCCACCCCCGTTTAACCCAAGTGACAAGTTCGTCACTGTTTCTGCATGGTTGTTCGGCGTGGAGGTGTTTTTTAATGCTGCCATGATTTATGACGATGCCACCCGCATTAATTTCGCAGTTTCACTGTTGCGAGGGCCTGCGCTGGAGTGGTGGAGGCGAACGCTGCAACACGAAGGGACTTCGGCAGGAACAGCACGTGCGAACGACGGGACTTCAACACCTGTCACGCATCAGGCAACATCAATTTTCGGGACGGCCACGATACGCACATGGAAGGAGTGGGGCGCCGCCTTGCGAACCAGATTCGAGCACATATCCGCCTCGGATTCTGCTCGCATGCAGCTGCGTACCTGGAAGCAGTTGGCTTCGGTCCAAGACTACACCAGCAAATTCTGCAACTTGGCGGACCAAGTGGACGACATGAGCGATGCAGAGCGGTTGGATCGCTACGTGGCGGGCCTGAAATACGAGATACAGTACGAGGTCCGACGAACCCGGCCACGCAGCTTCAACGATGCCATCCGGGAAGCCGAGTCAACGGATGCGCTGATGCAGTGGGCGAGATCGAGCTCCCGGGAGGGCCCTCGATTTCGTGGATCGACCCAGCAGCCCACGATCAACGGCGTGGATGCACCAAGCCGAGCCCTTGGGCCGTGCTTTCAATGCAACCAGCTGGGCCACCTGAAGAAAGACTGCCCGAGGCTTAAGCAGGGGAAGAAGAACGACGGAGAAGGGTCGGGAAAAGATGTGAGTCAGTAGCAGAAGGGCCACCTACTGACGAGACCCTGTCGCCCGACAATCACCATCCACACCGGGTCGTGGTACCGATCAGAGCTATCGACCAGAACCGGACGAATAACGTGGGTGAACACGTGGACTACCCTGTGCTGGTGGTGGGGAGGGTTAACGGTTATAAAATAAAAATATTCGTTGACGGTGGGGCGAGCCACAGTCTCGTCAACCTGGCAACGGCCAAAAAAATTGGGGTGAAGCTGACCAGGTGTCTGCCGGAGATCGATGCAAGGCTGGTGGATGGGACACCGCTGGCCATCCGAGATGAAGCGCGAAAAATTCGGATACAGTGTGGCGACGAATTCGGGTTTGGTATGAGAATGTTGGCGACGACGTTGGACGGCTGCGATGTGCTGCTGGGGCGGGATTGGCTGCAGCGCTTCAATCCGACGATCGACTGGACGACTGGGGCGTGCGTCGTGCGAGGATACGGAGGGAAGACGACGCTTCCGAAATGGACGGAGCCGGAGCCGGTGACGACACGTGTCAACGCGGTCAACATGCAGCGTGCGATGAACAGCGGAGCTCAAGCCTTCTTGGTGCACCTGTACGAGGTGGCAGCTTCCGAGAAAATCGCGGACATCGACACCCTCTGCGCGGCAGTCCCCGAGGAATTGGCGAGCATCATTCGGAAGTATCCCGAAATTTTCGCGGATGACCTCCCGGATGGCTTGCCCCCCTAGCGACATGAGGATCATCGGATCCAGCTGGAGCCAGGAGCGCAACCGACTGTTAGGACACAGTGGCGACTCAGCCAACCAGAGCTCGCCGAGTTGCGGGCCCGCCAAGCACGTCGCCGTATGCAGCGCCGATACTGTTCACGCCGAAGAAGGACGGGGGCCTACGCATGTGCATTGATTATCGGGTGCTAAATCGGGTCACGATAAAGTCGCATTACCCGATCCCGCGAACCGACGATCTGCTGGATCAACTTCGCGGAGCTCGGTATTTTTCGAAGATCGACTTGCGAGGAGGCTACCACCAAATTCGCGTGTTCGCCGACGACTGCCCGAAGACCGCTTTTCGCACCCGCTACGGCAGTTACGAGTTCACAGTGATGCCGTTCGGTCTGACAAACGCGCCCTCGACGTTCCAGCTCACCATGAACGGGATTTTTGAGGACATGCTGGACAAGAAGGTCATCGTGTATCTGGACGACATCCTGGTGTACAGCGCAACAAAAGAGGATCATCTGCGGGATTTAGAGGAGGTGTTCCGGCGTTTACAGGGGCATCGGCTGATTACGAAGGGGTCTAAGTGCGAGTTCCTAAAGCCGGAATTAGAATTTTTAGGGCACGTGGTTTCCGGCGAAGGGATCGAAATTGACCCGCGTAAGGTAGACGCCATCGCTAAGTGGAAGCCGCCTACTAATATCTCCGAGCTGCAAAGTTTTTTGGGGTTTGTTAACTACGTTCGTCGTTTTGTACCTAATATGGCAGGGATAACCAAGCCGCTGACCGACCTGCTGCATCACGACAACAGTTTTCAGTGGGGGGAGAGGGAGCAGTCCGCCTTCGACGCCCTCAAAAACATTTTGAAGTCACCCCCGGAACTCCGCCTCGCTGACCCATCTCGACCGTTCGAAGTTGTCACGGACGCCAGCGATTTCGCCGTCGGCGCTGTCCTGCTACAGGATTTCGGCCAAGGGTTGCAACCCATAGCCTACGAATCACGCAAGATGCAGCCACCCGAGCGCAACTACCCAGTCCACGACAAGGAGATGCTGGCCATCGTCCATGCATTCCGCGTCTGGCGCTGCTACCTCACGGGAGCCGACGTGACCATTCGGACCGACCACAAATCACTACAGTACATGCGCACGCAACCGACACTCAACCCGCGACAAATCCGGTGGTTGGACTTCCTCGAGTCCAATTTTCGGTACACCATCACGTACAAAAAGGGCGCCAACAACATCGCCGACGCCCTCACCAGGCCATCCATGCAAAACGCGGCGGTACTAATCGCCCACACCAACCCGATGCTGACGGGACTATTCACCCACGGCTACAAGATCGACAGGTTTTTTCGGAACCCGCAACAACAGGCTGCTACACCGCACGGCAAGTACTACCTAAAAGCCGGTACGAACCGGATTTGGGTACCAGCATACCAGCCTTTACGGGAGCTGCTGACGCAGGAGGTTCACGACTCCAACCTTTCCGGGCATTTCGGCACCGACAAAACACTGAAGCTGCTGCAGCGGAATTATTACTGGCCGGACATGCTCACCGATGTGCAGCGCTACGTGTCAACTTGCCCGACCTGCCAAGCAATGAAGTCGTCGCGACAACGGCCGGCTGGACTGCTGCAACCCCTCGAGCCACCCGAACGACCGTGGCAGCAAGTGACGATGGATTTCGTCACGGGGCTACCAGCTGGCGCGAGTGGCAACGACTCGGTGCTGGTCGTCGTCGATCGCCTGACGAAAATGGCGCATTTCGCCCCATGCCGAACGACGATCACAGCCGAAGATACAGCTAAACTGTTCATCTCCACCGTCGTACGCCTACACATGTTACCTTCGGCGATCATCAGCGATCGAGACCCGAAATTTACGTCGAAGTTCTGGCAGGAGACGTGGGCACAGTACGGTACCCGCCTGCAGTTTTCGTCGTCATACCACCCGCAAACCGACGGACAGACGGAACGGACAAATCAGACCATGGAGCAACTGATTCGCACCAACTGCCCAGATATCCGCAAGTGGGAGGATTCGCTGCCGATGCTGGAATTTGCGTACAACAACGCCCCTTCGGCCACGACTCGACAATCGCCTTTCTTCCTAAATTACGGGATAGACCCCGTGGTACCCTCTTCAACGACTGTGGACAACCCGGTACCACGCTCGCAGCAGTTTGTCACGGAGCTGCAGACCGCCCGCACGAAAGCAGCTGATTTTATTCGACGGGCTAATACCACAGCCAGCCACCAGGCGGACAAGCATCGACGGAATTTACCCTTCCGCGCAGGGCAGGTTGTGCTCTTGGACACCAAGAATCTTCGTCTGCCGCAGCCCGCGAAATTACGGCCCCGCTACGTTGGACCATTTCGGATCATCCAGATGGTGACACCTGTCACCGCGAAGCTGCTGCTGCCCGACGACTGGAAAATTCATGACGCGTTCCACGTCAGCCTACTGCGTCATTACGAACAGCCGCAGTCGCCAGCTGTTGCTCGGCCAACCATCGCGCCGACCACCCGTCCAGTAGCAGAACCCACGCTGGAACCTTGGAAGATTCTCAACCATCGCGTGGACGTAACCGCCGCCGGCCGCTCGATGAAATTTCTGCTTCGCTGGAAAGAACGCACGAGCGAGGACGACACGTATGTCACCGCGGACTCGCTACTAGGACATCCGGTTGTGGATGCTTACCTGGCCCGCCGAGGTGTCTCGGATATTCACCACCTTTCTTAAGGGGGGGGGTAGTGTAAGGAATTTTTCGGATTCCTTACTGGGTCACTCCGTACGCGTACAACCCCGACTTTCGGAAAACCAGGCTCGGCCCGCCGACCTCGCCTTCCGAGCCACCACCGCGTCGCCTTCGGGTTTTCCAACCCCGAACCTGCACCCAACCATCTCGCGACCCCGCGACCTCGGCCTAGCTAGCCTTGCTATATTGTGCCTAGGCCTCGTTGTTCATTCAATTGTTGTAATCACTTCCGCGATATTGCATTCTGCGCACTCTTCATTCGTACAACTCATAACACCTTTGACCTTCGCGTAACCTCCAGCAGTTACGTTTTGTCAACCACCTCAGTTGACTCGCCGATGCTTCGTTGTGGTTCGCTTCGTTTACGGTTCAATGTTCCGACACATCAGAAGCGTTAAATTACTTGTTTCCAACAGTACTTTGTACTCGTTTGACACCTTGTACAATCGTTGCTATCTCGTTCCGTTGCACCTGTAACACAAAGCCAGCACTAAATGTTATGTACAACATAAAAGGTCAAATCAATTGCTCTTCTAGCTACAGGCTTGCGTAGTGTGGGTCCCCTTAAGCCAAAGCAAACAGACTAGAAAATTCTGTAGTGCACTACTGCCAAATGCAAACACTTTGATAAATCCAACGAAAAAACAAGGCATCACAGCTACAGTAAATATCACATACTCCAAGGCCAATCTACCATATGTTGCACCTACTACACTGCAACTACGTAAAAGCAACAAATGAAAGTGAATCATAAGTGCCTCCAACACGGGAGGAGAAGCGTTGTTGTGGACGGCTCACGAACGTTAGAGCCAGGGGAAGGGAATGAGGTTGGCGATGGAGGAGAAGGGGGTGAGGAAGTTGTTGGGGTAGTACATGGAGACCAGGGCAGGGTCAGTCACGATGCCCGGCAGTGCCCATGCTATGCGCGGCCCCACTGACCCCGGCCCACTGTTGCCCTGCTCGATGAATGTAGAAGTATTGTACACTACTCCATTCCAGTCCAGCCAGCCACTTGTATTCAGCTGAGGGGAGGGCACACAAACAGCAAAGTGCAAAGGAGGGGGTTAAGGAGGTGCAATAAAAGTGGTAAGGCAGAAAAAGAGTCTGCAGAACGCAAAACGAAGAGGGGACAGAGAGGGAGGGAGAGGAGGACATACCACATTGGTGATTGTGGTGTTGATGATAGCCACTCGCGCGTAGGGTTTCCAGGGTCGTCCGAGGTATGCCTTGTTGACAAGGTCTCCCTGTATGACGGAGTTGAGCAGCACGATACCCGTGTTCTCGGTGTAGTTGGTTCGCCCTGATGCTGTGACCGGCGCGTTGGTGTATGGGCGGATGTGGATCGTGCAGTTATCCAGCACAGCTGCGCCGTTGCCAAATATGAAGTCCACCGACCCGTTCACATAGCAGTTGCGGTAGTACTGCCGCCCACCGTGCGTGTAGAGTGTGTCCTGCCATCCAATGAACTCGCACTCGTACAAGGCACCACCGTCGCCTGTCAGTCGGAAAGCCACTGCCTGGTTCCCCGCCTTCCCTGCCGTGTTCTCAAAGCGAATGCCGATGGCCACGAAGCCAGTAGCGTCCACAGCTGCGAGGGGAGGAAGAGGGGAGGGACAAGAGGGATAAGGGGAAAAGGAAGAGTTGAAGAGGGACAGAGAAAAGACAGGAAATGGTGGGCAGAGACAACAGAACAGCAAGGAGCAATTCAGGTGGAGGTAGAGGTACAGGAAGAGCGAACAGCAAGATGCAGAGCAGGCGCAGCGGCAGGAAGGAGAGGAGCGAGGGAGAGTGGGCCGTTGCTTACCGACCGTGGGAGTCTGGAAGGTGCCGGTGCCGGCCGTGGCGTTGTCGTACCACGAGATCACAGTGTTGGCAGCACCGGTCCCCAACAGCGTGACATTCTTGCAGGTGGAGTTGACCAGCACCTTCTCACGGTAAAAGCCCGGCTGGATAAACACCACATAGCGCCCCTTGAAGCCCTTGGGGTAAGCCGTGATCGCAGCCTGCTCGGCCCAGGGGAGCACAGACAAGGCACACAGACATGTGAGGGGCGAGAACAGCACAAAAGTATGGTGAGAGAAATCCCCCCTCTCCTGAGGATAAGCAGACTGTCGCACACACCCTCTCACACGCACCTGAATTGTGAGGAAGTTCCCAGAACCGTCCTGTGCCACTGTGACCGTGGGGGTGATGCGCGGAGCGGGCGGTGGGGGAGGCGGCGGAGGAGATGGGGGCGGGGAAGGGGGAGGGGAGGGAGGAGGCGGAGGCGGGGAGGGAGGGGGAGGGGAAGGCGGAGGGGGAGACGGAGGAGGAGAGGGAGGGGGAGGGGAAGGGGGAGGAGGAGAAGGAGGGGGAGGGGATGGCGGAGGGGGAGATGGAGGGGGAGGAGAAGGCGGAGGGGGAGACGGCGGAGGGGAAGGAGGGGGGGGAGAAGGAGGAGGGGGAGAGGGGGGCGGGGAAGGAGGCGGAGAGGGAGGAGGGGAGGGCGGTGGGGGAGGGCTGGGGCCGCCAGGGTGCATCCAGCCGGTGGTATTAAAGGGCACGCCAGGGACTCCAGCAGTGTTGTTGGCTGACGTGGGGCTGCCACCTCCGGGCATGATGCCAGGATTGCCCGTACTGCTGGTTTCGGGGATGGAGTTGTGGGGATCGGCCACCGTGATTGCACCGGCTGTGCCAGTGACGGTGGCTTGCAGTAGGCGGCGGCGAGTGGGCGAGGGCGAAGGCACGGCGGCGGCGGCAGCAGTGCTGTCATCGCCTGCTGCAATCATGGCCGCCATGTCCGCTGCTTGGCCCAGCGCATCCATCACCGCAGCGCGAGTTTCCATCGCTGCGTCCTGCACAAACAGACACACATACCACAGCCGCGTGTGCAACATCATGAGTACTCTTCGAAATACATCCAAGGCGGCAACCTGACCGGCAACGATGATGGTGAAGGGCGACCAACAATGGCAGCGCAACGCCATGCTTCTCGGCGGTCATGCCGTGAGCACGGAGCATCGGCAGGGGGCTGCGAGGCGCGCACCTGGAGCGCCTTGACGCGCGGGTCGCGGGAGCTGCCCGGCGCGAAGAGGTCGAAGCCCTCGGCGCAGTCGAGCGCGAGCGTGACGGCGTTGGAGAGGTGGATGCGCGGCAGATTCACGTCCTCGCCGCCGCTCTCCAGCATCCCCGCTGCCGCCTCCACACTCTCCGTCACCAACGCCATCTGCCACACCGTCGCACACCACGCCGCACACCACGCTCGCGTTAGGACCCACGGGCCACATAGAACTCGAACATGAGTGCGACGGCGATACAGTGCACTCTCATCTAGAGCAAGGCATGCGATAGCAGCAGAATTTTGAACCGTCAAGTTTGAACTGAAAGGGGTCGTCTCACCTGATCCACGCAGCTGTGCACCAGGCCAGACCAAGCCTCCCCATCCGTTGCATTCTCCAGCGCCGAAGCGCGGAATTGCGCCTCGGCCGCCTTGGTCTTGCCGGCCGCCATGTGCGCCTGGGCTTCGCGCGACTTGAGCTGGAACTTGGCGGCCCGCCACACCACCAAGTCCCGCATGCGCACTCCCGCCGTTGGCTCCGCGCGATCATTTCCGCCGCCATGCGCCGCGGCGGCATCCGGCTGACCAGCGGCGTCGGAGGGCCCTTGGTTGGCGCCTGAGCCACCCGCGTCCACGGGTGCTTGGTCGCCGGGGGTGCCCCTGCCGCCTGCGCCTGCGCCTGCGCTTGCGCCAGCGCCTTCGCCTGCGCCCGCGCCTGCGCCTGTGTCTGCGCCCGCTCCTGCGACCGCGCCTGCGCCTGCGCCTGCTCCTGCGCCTGCGTCTGCGCCCGCGCCTGCGCTAGCGCCCGCGCCCGCGCCTGCGCTAGCGCCCGCGCCCGCGCCTGCGCTAGCGCCCGCGCCGGTGCCTCCGCCGCCGGCGTTTGCGGGTCCTTCGCCGGAGCCTGCGCCAGCGTCAGGGGGTCCTTGGTTAGCGCCTCCGCCGCCTGCGTTGCCAGTACTAGGCCCTTGGCCGACGCCTGCGCCATCTGCGCCGGTGTTGGCGGGTCCTTGGCCGGCACCTGCGCCACCAGCGCCACTGGCGCCGGTCGCTCCGCCGCCTGCGCCGGTGTCGGGGGGACCTTGGTTAGCGGAAACGCCTGCGCTGCCTGCGCCGCCGGTGGGGCCTTGATCTGTTGCTCCGCTGGCTCCGCCGTTCGCGGGTGCTTCGCCTGCGCCGCTAGCGCCGCCTGCGCCAACTGCGCCGGCACTGGCGTCGGGGAGCCCCACGCCTGCGCCACCTGCGCCCGCGGCCTGCTCGACGAGCGAGCGTTCATGCTGCGCACCGGCGGTCGCTCCGCTGCGAAACCACGATTGCGGAAGGCCGAACAGGCCGAGGCTTGGGGAGGTTGTGAGGCGGCGGGAAGAGCGGAACATGACGGACGCGTCCGCTGCCGCCGCAGGCAGAGCTGCAGGGCAAAGGAGGAGAGCCGCCACGGCCGCTACGAGTAGCGCCGTCGCATGATGGACGGTCATGGCTGACACGTCAGCCGCGCGCTGGGTCTTGCGGGCCGGGCTGTCGCCGTGACGCCCTCGTGACGGTGCTGTGGAGTGGCGAGAGCTGGTTGAGGAAGCGACGCTTGAAAGTCTCGAGTCGAGATGTTTCTGTGAAAAGACAACTTCATGGCTGAAGTCGCAGCAGCTTTGTACTCGGAACTACTCTAGTCACTCTGGCTCAGACTCGCAGTCAAAGTGACCGTCTCCACCCGGCGTTTCGTGAGTGTGATTGGATTGGTTAGCCACGAAGCGGCGTCGTGGATGCCGGCTGGTCGCAGCGCGCGAAGATCGCGGACGTGCGATTTCAGTTGCATGGTCTGCAAATCAATCAGGCAGCACATTTGCAGGCATGTGCGAGGCGGGTCAGAGAGGCGTCAGAGTGAAACTACAGTTTCGAGGAAGTTGCTTTTTTTTCCTTCGACTCAGGCAGGTGATTTCCCTCGTTCGCCCAGACCTGTTTTGACGAGGTGATTCAAGTCCGAAGTCGAATCTGTCTTGACTTTCACCGACTCCACCTTCCTGGGGGATAGGTCCTTTCCAGTCAGAGTTGAGGATAGGATATCCACACTCTTTTCGGAAGACCTTCGAGTGTTCAGTTGCGTGCCCTGAAATTGTTGCGAAGATATTTTGGTCCGCACAAAAAACAATTTTCGCGTTTCCAGTAGTGCCTGTCACTTGGCGGGAAGGCTGTCAGACGGTAGTCACTCTGCTTGCTGCTGGGCCGGCTAATTGCCGCAGCGACATTTGAAGTCACAACCGCAGACCTTCACTCCACAACCGCGACGCGAGCTCCCCTTCACTCATGCCGTTGCAGTCCCGTAACTCTAAGTCTACAATAATACGAAATGAACACCATTTTGAAAAAGACAGCTTAACATGGAACTATCTTTTTTTTACCAACTGTTACAGGTGCAATGGAACAAGATGGCGAGGATTGCACTAGGTGTCAAACGAGTACAAAGTATGAGCGAAGGCATATGTGAATACTTATACGCGAAACATGCAAACGGTAACGCGGTGCGTGCGAGCTAGCTAGTGCTAGGCTGGCATCGAGGTTCGGGCTAGCCCAGAAGTTTGGCGGGGCCAGCGGTGCGAGGTTTGGTAAAACAGTGCGCGCGAAGTTGGCGAAGCCCCGTTAGCAGTAATGGGCAAACAACGGCTGCTGCTGTACGCGATCTCGCAGCAAGGAATGGCGAGAAAATCCTTACCCCCTCCCTCAGCTACGCGAGTGCGTGTATATCGTGAAAACCTCGGCTCCTTAGGTACACTTGCAGGGCAGGGTGGTTTTCGATGTTGGCCAGGGGCACCCAGCTATCTTCAGTTGGCGTGCTATCTTCTCGGGCTCAATGATCGGCTCCGATGCAGGGCGAGTCATGGGCAGCGGGATGTGACGAGGCAGTTGGCTTGTGGTTGGGATGTAAGTGCGAAGCAGGCTAACGTGGAACAATGGGCTGATGTAACAGTCTGTCGGTAACAGTAGATAGGCGGTAACATGTGTGATCATGTGGCTGCTTTGGAATGGGGCAAAGTAGCGGGGTCGGAGTTTCGGTACGTCGGGCGAGTGAGTGCGTCGGCGATATTTGATGCACCTTTTTTGTTCGTGACGGTGTAGTGGAAGTTGGACTCCAGATAGTCCAACCAGCGGATCTGTCGCGGATTGAGATTCGGTTGGGCGCGGAGGCACTGTAGTGATCGGTGGTCTATCCGTACTATCACGTCGGCGTCGTTCAGGTAACATCGCCAGACTTTGAACGCGTGCACGATCGCCAGCATCTTGGTCGTGTATCGGGTAGTTGCGTTCGGGCGGGTGAAGCTTGCGTGACTTGTACGTGATTGGCTAGAGGCCGTTCCCGAAGTCATGCAACAGTACTACTCCCACAGCGATGTCACTTGCGTCGGTGACGAGCTCGAACGGTCGGTGCGGATCTGCGATGTGAAGTACGGACGGTGAGCACAATATTTTCTTGAGGGCCGAGAAGGCAGCTTGCTCTTTCTCCCCCCACGTGTACTCACCCAAATTCCTCAGCAGGTTGGTCAACAGAGCAGTCAATTTCGCCATGTCGGGGACAAACCGGCGCACGTAGTTGTCGCGTGCTAGGCTTGAATCGTCACGATCTTCTTCGGGTCTATTCCACTCCATCAGCTGAAATAATGTGCCCTAAAAACTCCTGTCTGTCCCGTAGAAACTCACACTTAGAGGCTTTTGTTAGTAGGCGGTTTTCACTGAGTATTTAGAAACGGCTTCAATGTCCCGCAGGTGCTGTGCTCTGTCAGGGATGTTAACCCGAATGTCAACCCGAATGTCAACCGCATACACGCAGCTCCTACCGCTACGGCGCGTTTCATCGTGATCGCGTTGACACACACCAACAAAGACTCAGGCGAGCCCCAGCGAGGTAAGGAGATGTCGTTGCCGTCCACTCGCACGGTGCAGACACCTGTCGTCCAGATGATTCGCGGATTATGTCGTCGCAACCAATCACGACCGAGTAAATATGTCGATTTCGTCGAAGGTTGTCGCGAACATTTACCCCCGCATCGAATCCGAACTTGGTCTACGCGTTTCCATATCGCCAGTGGCGTGCGTCAACAAGTCTTACGTCGATCTCAGGTAAGCATCGGTCCAGTGGCAGTTTCAGCTTCCGTGCCGTGGCAGTGTTGATGAGGCTGTGGCTGGCTCCCCCGTCTACGAATATTTTAACTAAGTTTGTCCCAATTTTCCCACTAAGCAGTATGGGGCTGTCTACCGCGGTACCCTCCTTATTCGGCCGAGTGTGGTCGATTGCGTGAACAAGCACAATCACTCTGTGAGGGTCAATTGGGACATGACCTGTCAGTAGAGGGCCCGTCTGCTACTGACTCCCTGTATTTCCTTTCTGCTTGGTCTGTTTCTGCCGCTCAGCTTCCCCCTTTCCCTTAGCGTTTTCCGGGCATTCGCGATTGTCCTGGCCGACTGCACGGGAAGCAGCGCCCTTTAAACGGTGCGGCAGCGGCATTCACGGCGACGACACGTATCGTAGCGACTTCGTCCATCCCACGAGACCGATGCCCCCGGTTACTACAACTCCCATAGACCCCAGTCTTGGTCAGCAGAAAAAGTCGAGCTTCTCCGCCATAGCAAGAATTTCCTGGAAATCGGTGATGTCGCGGAGTTGGATTTTCTGAGCAATGTTGTGCTTCAGGCCGCCGATGTAGCGATCAATGTGCTCACTTTCATGCATAAAGCCCACCTGCTCACACAACGCCAGGAACTCGATTGTGTAATCTTGGACGGAACCGAGCTGGCGCCAAGTGCGGAGCTTCTGTCGCGCCGCGATCGAAGCCGCAATTGGCTCGAATCGGGCGTGAAGACCTGCGCACCACGCGTCCAATGTGCGATATTGGGGCACCTTCACAAAATACGACGGCGCCTAGGGTCCGGTTTGTCCTTTCCGTGTCGGTAGAGTCGTGTAGTCCGACGGCTTCATGACAATAATACGCCACGAATCCATGGCGGGTCCTCGCAACAACGACATGGCGTAGCAAATCGCGGTATCCCCCGAGACGTTTTTATCGTCGAAAAACATATTCATCGTGAAAAACCACGCCTGAACGGTAGGACCACCCCGTTGACTCGGGTCAAAGCATGGCGGATGCTGAGGCTTCAGCGGAATCGGCGACGGCAGTGCAGACTCGCATGTTGACACCGAAATCGTGACACGAGGGTGGCTTCTGGCCGCATTCGTCGCTTCGGGGTGTGTCGCGCCGTGGTCGTCGTCTCCGTCGTTGCGGATAACGCCACCACAGGCCGTGCTCGCGGGTCGCTCCACGCTTCCGTGCTGTGATGCTTGCGCGGTTTTTCCCGGTGCGTTTGTTGCTTGCGATTGTGCTTGCCGTGCTCGTGCGACGTCATTGTGCAGGGATTGACGCTCAGCCGTCAGCGCCGCGATTTCTTCAGAGTTTTCGCGAATTTGCTGTAGCAGTTCATTGAGGCGCTCATGCATGAGCGTCGTGACGTCGACGTGCTCGTCCATGTCGAAGGGCGTCAGCTAGGCTTAGTCTAGGCGTAGTCGTGGCTGCACGTGTTTAAGATAGAACCCAAGGACAGCGGCTCCTAGAGGCTAAGGGGCATGAGCCCCTTCAAGTGAAAAATCAAAAGTTGAATTCCTGGTGTGCGGAGATGCGCAGTCTGAAAAGAAAGTGGCTTTGATAACCAAGTGTTACGGGTGCAATGGAACGAGATAGCAAGGACTACACTAGGTGTCAAACGAGTACATGGTATGAGCGAAGGCATGAGCGAATACTTATACGCGAAACATGCAAACGGTAACGCGGTGCGTGCGAGCTAGCTAGTGCTAGGCTGGCATCGAGGTTCAGGCTAGAACCGAAGCGTAGGCTGACTCGGGCGGGCCAGTGGTGCAAGGCATGGTTAAACAGTGCGCGCGAAGTTGGCGTAGCCCCGTTAGCAGTAACCGGCGAAAAAAACGGCTGCTGCTGTATGCGATGTTGATGGCCCAGTAAGGAATGGCGAGAAACTTCCTTACACCAATGTATGTTGCTGTCCAGTCTACTAATAAAGGCGACAATTTTCATTTAGACCTTTATGTTGACGTGAAAGGGCCCCACTCTCGCTTGGCCGAAGCTGACTTCGTTGGCCGGTGCACAAGGTGTGTAGCCAGCTATGCTTCGTGGTCGGGGCCGATGTGGAGGAATTCGGCAGATCTGGTTAGCCAACTTCAGTAAAACCGATCACGGCAAGGCCGACAATGTGAAAATAGCGTATGGCATCAAACATTGGCAATCAACGAGGTGGTAGTCGACAGGGCGCCGCTCCGACCTACAGCGCTGACCTGTGGCTGTCGGCGTTGGGTAACCTCTTCTGGTCGACCAAGTAATTGGTCAGCAAAGTTCTGCATGGCTGCACAAACTTCGCCCCAGACGGTTATAGCAAAAATCAACCTGCGAGACAAGAATTTCGTGCTCGGCACATGCGTAAGGTGTATTGCATGACGACGTACATGCAACCGTCTGTTGAGCGGGCCTGCACCTACTTGGTAGGTGCGCACATGTGCGCACTTGTTTACCTGCCACTACAATGCTAGCATGCCACATTTGTGTAACGCTTGCCATCCGCCTTGCTGCATCGTTGATCCACCCCCTTCCAGTTGTGTTGGCATGCCTCTCCCAGCTGTGTTCGTACGCCTTCCTGCGACGTTGGCAAGCTACCTTCGTTCTGCACTTGTCATTTGATAAATGTGGTTGTTAGGCTTTAGTGGGGCACACAATAGTTTGTACACACATTTTAGGGTTTGTACTTGTACCCATTTCCTTGCTAATCAACCTTATTTGTGCTTCTTACATTCTTACCATGGTTTCCAAAACTAGGTTAGGTCTGATCGCCGAACCTATAGCCGTACTTTCTGGCTCGTACTGCCCCTAGCGGGAGGCGCCGCGGTAAGGGTGCGCGTACTAGGGGGGGCGATGGGGGTTGTGGAGGGGGCGCTAACAGTGGCACGGTGGTAGTGGTGGTAGCGGGGGTGGAGGAGGTGGCGGTGGCAGTGGAGGTGACGGGAGTGGTGGAGGCGGACGGGGTGGTGGGGGTGGTGGAGGGAGAGTGGGTGGTGGTCGGGGTGGAGCTGGCGGAGGTGGAGGCCCGGTTCGACCACCTAAGGAGCTGCGTTTGGTGGTGAAGCTGGTGGAGGCAGATGTTCTGAGGGTGGGCAACAGCAGGAGTAGCCACGTCAGCAGAAGACTCTCTCGCCACGCCAGCTTCGTAAGTGGGTGGCCCAGCGAGGCGGCGTGGAGGAGGAGGCCCGCCGCCAGCACCACCGACGCACGAGCCGCCTTGGAGAGGTCTGCAGCAGGTTGGCACACTAAGGCTCGCTTCTTCTACCGCCTCGATGGCACCTTTCGAGCGGGGTTTTGGTGAGCAAATCAAGATGCTTGGCTGGTTATGATTACTAAAAAAGGAGTTAGATGAATTTTATCTCAATTGAGTCCAAATCTCAGCCGCCATGTATGCTATGTATGCTGCTGGTGCTAGTGCTGAGGTTGACCGTGTGTGCCTAGGCTGAGTAGTGTAGAGGTTGCTAGTGTAGGTGCTTATGAGACTGTTAGCACAGGTACATTTCCTTCATAGGCTTTTCACACCTTTACACCAAAGTCAAAAGCTTCTTGCTGCTTCTTCCGCGACTGCAACACAGTCATACCGCGCACAACACCTATCCCTGTCACCTTGGCCGACCCCTCTCCTAGCCCAGTCATTGCACACGGCTCCGCAGCCCTTCCGTGTCTGGCAGCCCCCTCAGGCTCCCTTATTGGACTCTGTAAACTTGGTACGTATTGCTCACCTACAGGATCTGTTGGTCATCGCTACCACTCCTCAAGACAGCGCATGATGATATGTATGGACACAGTGACTCGCGACCACCTCGCCACGATCGCTCGAAGCCTTGGGTTTGGCCTGTTCACGCCACACACTAAGTATTCTCAGGTGGTCGCGTTAGGTCAGGAAGCTGCATCGTGCTCGTGGCCGTTACCTGCGCACCTGTCCCTCCTTTAGCACCCGTCCCTCCTCTAGCACCACCTTCTTGGTCATCCCTCCTCGCAGCGTCTGGGTCTGCACTCGCGTCTCCTTATCTCTGGCCCTCGGCGGTCCCTGCCCCCGCCCCCGTCGTGGCTTGCGCCGTTGTACACTCCCTTCATCGAGGGGCGGCAGCACGCCGCTCCTCACTCCTCCTCGTTGCCTCCAACTGATACTCTTCTGCAGACACTGCACATGGACGTATGGGGCCCTGTCCTCGTCCATAGGCCGCACCGGGAGCGCTATTTCCTGCTGGTCGATGACTGCACGCGCTATCCCACATTGTTTCCCTTATAGCATAAGGGAAACGTTCATGTTGTTTTGATCCCTTGGATCAACACTGTTCATTGCCAACTAAGTGCACGGTTCCACTAGGACCTCCTGGTGCGCTGTCTACACTCTGATCATGGTGAAAAGTTTTGCTCCGGTCTTCTTGCAAAATTTTGTCGTGAGGAGGGCATCACTAAATCGTTCATGCCTCCTACCTCTCCACAGCAGAATGGAATCTTTGAGCACCGCATTGGCTTGAATATAGAGGTTGCTCGCACCTCCATGATCCATATGGCTCCCCACTTCTCATTTTCTGTGGCCGTTTGCGTTCCGATACGCCGCTCATCAGCTTAGCATCTGGCCACATGTCTCCCATCCAGAGAACTTGCCTACCATGCGTTGGACGGGGGAGGTTGGTGATGCGTCAACATTTTGGGTCTAATGTTTGCTTGCCCTTGTCCGCGATGCTACCGCGGACAAGCTTTCCTCACAATCTTCGTCGCCTCTTCCTTGGATTTCCTGACAACGCGCCTGACTAGCAATTCAACCATCCAGCAACGAGCCTCCTCCTGTCCTCCCGCGACGTCACTTTGATGAGCCGGTTTGCTACTACCATCTCTTTCCCCACCACTGTTTATCGATGGCCCCCCGCCCACCCCTCTTTCTGATTTTATGTTACCCCCAGGAAGACCACCTCCCCCCCCTCGCGTCCTTCTCCTTCAGCTATGTTGCAGGTTACACCATGGTTGAGCCCTTTGGTGGTCTCCTCGGACACCTCTGGCCCAGTTGAGGGGGGTAATATTGCTGCTGACGACACGGCTGAATTTCGCCACTTACTGCGCTTGGAGAATCCCTGACTTTTCCGCCTCGGCCATCTTCGCCGCCTCTGCAACTTGTTGCTCTGAACTCTAGTGCTGCTGGGTGTGGTGATGCTGGATGTGCTGGCTCTAGGGGTGCTGACTCTGGAAGTGCCGACTCTAGGGGTGCTGGTTTTGGGGGTACTGTTCCAGGGGGTGCTGGTTCTGGGAATGCTAAGCGTCCAAGTGGTGGTGGAGTCGAGGGTGCTTCTGCGGAGGATCTGCGAGTGCGCTGCAGCCTCCGCCGCGGCGCCCCTTGTTATGGGAGCAACTGCAGTCGTCGCTGCCACTTCATGTGTTCATTTTTGGAAGTTCTAGTGGTGCTAGAGCTGGGGATATTGGATGTTCTAGCTCTTGAGGAACTGCCGCTGGAGATGCTGGAGGTTCGTGTGCTACTGGGTACTAGAGCTGGAGGTACTAGAGAATGTGGTGCTGGAGGTACTGCAGTTGGGTGTGCTGATGGTTCTGGTGCTGAAGGTACTGCGCAGCCACGAGCGGCGACCGTTGTTCTGGGAGTAGCCGAAGTCGTCCTTTTCACCACGTTGCTCAGCACTTCATCAGGTTCTCTGTCTTTCATTTGTCTCCAGAGACCCGTCTACCACTGGTACTACTCCTCTACTGGTCCCTCCTACTGTCATATGTAAGACACAGTCACTGCTTGACTCCCCACTGCTTGTTCCTTCTTGTTATACTGAGTTGACAAACTTCCTGATTGAGTGTCGAGAGCCTACGTCTCATCGTGCTTCGCCTTTTGCTCGTACTCATTGCGCTCGTCGTGTTTGTCCTCAACCTGTCCTTAGCACTCACACCGTGGCACTTCGTCCTTCCTTTGTTTCATAGCGTCTTATCCTGCCGTCTCCTCAAGCGTCCTCTTTTCTTGACTTTTTTTACTCTGTGTCTGACCTTGTTTGTGCTCCTCATCCAACTGTCACTCGCGGTCTAGCTACACTTGTCATTGACCTTACCTTTGAGTCTGCTGCTGCGTTTGTCTTGGTGACTGAGCTTGTTGACTTCGCTGCTATGTGTTGCTGTAACTACCTTGCAAGACTTGTTTCTAACTCTGCTTCTTACTATCCTCCGTCCGTCGAGGGCGAGCTTGCCCTGGGTTGTGACATCCTTGAGCCGGAGTGCCTTGTGGCTACTGTACCTCATCTCGCTACCATGCTGCTTGCCCTTGAGGGGAACCTGGATGCACTAAACATACTGACCCTGCGCTCTTACACAGAGGTGATCACGAGTCCTTACTTCTCTCAGTGACAGACAGCCATGGACTTAGAGATGGCATCCAAAAAAGTCCGCGCACCTGAGTCAACGAAGTTCCTCCTCCTAGGGCGAACATAGTCGATGGCATGTGGATTTTCAGGGTGAAGTGGCCGCTGTGTTCTTCGCCTATCCTCAAGGCGCGTTACATTGCACAAGGCTTCAGTCAGCGTCAAGGGGTCGACTTCTCCCAGACCTTCTCACCCACAACAAAGATGACCATTCTTTGGGTTTCCTTGCACGTTGCAGCACAACGTGACTACGAGCTGCACTCCCTTGACTTCGCGACAGCTTTCTTGCAAGGCAGCCTCCACGAAGAGATCTGCTACACCGCCCAGTTGGCTTCACTAATCGTTTCTTAAGGGTACCCAGTACGGCCAATCTACAGTCTCCACCAAGAACCCCAAGAGTGGCACCACACACCAATGACGATACGTGCAACTCGTGCTGACCTATCGTTGTTTCTGCGCACCGACCCTTCTATTCAGCTGTTCTACATCCCCATGTACGTCGACGACTTGGCCTTTGCTACTGCTGACACTGAGGCACTGGCCCTTGAAGGTGGACTTGCAAAAGAGACATATTTGCACTAACTTAGGTGAGCTGTGGAACTATCTAGGCTTGTAGATCACCTAGGACTGGGCACAGCGCACCGTCACTCTCACTTGGTCACACATGGGGCAGTAGGTCATTCAACACTTCGGCTCTCAGTTTTCCTCGCCACAGCCCACTCCTCTGCCTACGAGTCACTCACTCTAAGCTCCACCTTGAGACGAGTCTGTAGAGCTGAGTGGTTCGTATACAGAGCTTGTGGGTGCTGCATATACCTGGTGACTTACACTCGACTGACCTCGCGTACCCTCCCACTATCCTTGCACGGTACACGGGGACACCGCCTTGAGCACTAGCGGGTTGCTAAGAGGGTGCTGCGCTACTTGGCCAGTTAATCAAGCATGGAGCTTACGCTTGCGGGACAGGGCCTAGTCGGACAGGGCCTAGTTGTGCTTACAAGGCACTTAGACGCTTCTTGGGATGACAACCAGGCAACTCAATGGTCGTCACAGAGTTACAGTTTCAGTTTAGGCACTAGTTCTGTCTCATGGAGGTCCAGACGCTCGTCTTCTTTGGTTAGCTCCAGCTGTGAGGCCGAGATCTACACTGGGGTAGGAGTTACTTGCTGACCTACTTGCTGACCGACTTGGGTGAGCGGCCTCGTTCTCCTCCGGTCATGTACGTCGACAACAAGGCCATGATTGTCTGGTGTCGGCAGCAGCGAATGCGGAGAGTCACTGCACAATGGGAGTAGACTACGGAGGAAGGCACGGGGTTGTGTGGGTGATCGTAGTGTTGCGCTAGTCGTTCTCACTACTTGCTATGTTCATAGAGAGATATGGCAAGAATTCCACTAAGAAATTGAAAGAAAAATTAGATTACAATGAGGCATGCAAGTCGATATAGCTAGAATGGCATTCCAGCACCTAGCAAGCCCTCTGCAAGGCGAACTATGCCAGCGCAGAAGAAGAGCGGCTTGCCAACGCTGCAGCAGACCAGTTTGCCAGCGCGGTATAGCTGCGGTTGCCAGCGCGGTATAGCAGCGGTCTGCCAGCGCCGCAGAGGCAGGTGAACTTCTGCGCAGGTGTTCACCTACCAAGTAGATGCAGGTAGACGGACGCGCCGCCAGGCACATTGCGCAGGTGTCAGGTAGAACACGTGCCGACGGTTTCGCCAGCGATGCACCGTCGAGCACGTGATGTCGTTCCGCAGGTTGACTTCGCAAAAACCTCCTAGGCGACATTCGCCCACATGACGAATTTCGCAGTCGCGCGACTTCCGCAGCGTTGCTCGACTCGATGGATGCTCCGTCGAGCAGCTTTCGCCTAGACGAGCCCTCTGCCAGCCTCGTCGAGGAGCTCCTATACCGGCCTTGTAGAGGAGCTCCTACACCGAACGGGTCACGTCGAACCGAGCTCCTCGACGGACTCGTCCTCTGCGAGCTCGTTGACCGCGTCCTCTGCGAACCCCTCGACCGGCGCCCTATACGAGCCCGTCCTCTGCCGTCGACTTCTGCGGACTGGTCGAGGACGAACTCTACGGACAGGTCGAGGTCGCCTTCTACGCGCCCCCTACTGCGATGTCTCCTTCGCCCAAGGGGCCATTTCACGTCGACAGGGAATGGAGCACAGAACAAAGCACATTGCTTTTCTTTTCTTTTTTCTCAAGATAGTTACAGCAACGTGGTCAGCTTCGCCTTGCTTTCGTGCCCTCAAAGGCCAACATTACTAAGGGCGTGTGTGATTCTAGTTTTTACTTAGGTTTATGTTTTTTATTCGATTGTAGAATGTGAACACTAAGCGAGCCTGACTCGATTTTGAGTGTTGGCAACGTTCGAACCGCCGGTGCCAAAAGTTGTAAACTCACAATCACACGCGCAGGTGCGAATCTGCAAGTTCGAGCCTGTAGGGGGGGAACCGAACCGCCACTAGGGTGCGTAGGTTACCCAGTATCGGCATCTTGACAGCGCGACACGTCAACGAATCGCGTGCGCCAAAAGTGCACTCTAGACTTCCAACCCATCTCCTCATCTTATTCCAGACTGTCCAACTAGATGCAAAGGTGCGATTGTCATGCCATTCGCCAACTCAGCATTCCACAATGTCTCTCATTGCGCTGGTGCGCTTTCTTGGAATTGTCCTCCAAGGTTTCCACCAATGTTTCCAGCTACCTGCCCTCACCGCAATTGGCGCTGCAATCCCAGCCCTTGTCGCTGCGTTCACTCTGCGTCAGACTCGTGTGTTTGTCCGTGGTGATCGCCAAGATGCCCGAATCAGATGGTTCAAGCTGATTACCCTGCTGCCCGAGTCTAATTTTTACGAGTACATGCGCGTGGATCGACGGGTGTTTGACTACCTCGTGCGTCAGTACCAGCGGAGCTACCCCTCAAACCGCAAGCCTCTCGTGTTCAACTTCGTGTTTATCGCCTTGGGACTGAGCCGACTTGGACATGGCCTTTCCTTTCGCCAGATCGGTCTGCACTTTGGGTATTCCTACTCCCATGCCCGTCAACTCTTCACCGAATTTCTTCACTTTGTCAACAGGGTCCTACTTGAGAAGTGGGTCATCTGGCCCGACCTTGAAATGTGTCAAGTGTTCGAGCGTGAGTTCCGTAATGAGGCGGGCATTCCGGGAGTGGTGGGTGCCAGGGACAAGGCCCACATTGCGAGGATTTCAGAAACAGAAAGGGACTTTTCAGTATTATTGCACAACTCATCTGTGACTGCGCCAGCTGCATTTATGACTTCTACGTCGGATGGCCCGGGAGCGTCAACGACGCTCGCGTTTTCCAGCACAGCCCGGCGCGACACAAGATCGAACTAGGTGGGATCTACGACTACGCCATAGTCTCGGATGCGGCCTACGGTCTGCGCAACTACATACACATGCCTTACCGGGCGCTGCTCTGTCGCACACTGCCGGACGAACAGCGCGTGTGGAACCTGCAGCAATCCCGCGCCAGGATGATCGTGGAGCAGGTTAATGGTCGGCTGAAGATGCGGTGGCGGATCTTGGACGGGCGATTGGAGTGCGACATCTTCCGCGCCCCCCAGTACGTCTCCGCCTGCATCGTCCTGCACAACATCGACCTGCTTCTCGGCCCTCGTCCTCGGCTTATCCCTCCGCGAGAGCACAACACATGGTGGCAGCACGGCCCCGCGGCCAAACTGCCGCACTTTTCGCCGCGCGACGAAGGCTTCACGCCGACTCGTCGTCGCGCTCGGATGGCGGCGTGTCTCTATGCCTCTTGGAGGCTCGGTCATCCCGAGCTTGCTCAACCAACTCTTGGGTATGATCCATGAATGCATCAAACTGTTCCTGCATGGCACCTTTCACCGAGTGAGCTATTATACCCGCAATTTCCTTGCACAGTGTGGCATCACTCGCACTCATAAAACTTCCTAATGCTACTTCACCCGCGTCCCCCCCCCCCCCCCTGCCCCCCCCCCCCCCCCCCCCCCCCCCCGTGTTAACTTCACCACCAGTCGCAGGCCCCGGTCGACGGTTGAGGCCACGCCCGCGAAGCGAAGCTCCCGTGCGCGCACCGAGGATATGTGAGCGGACGGGGTTTGCAGTCGTGGCGGCATCAGTGGGCTCGTCATCCGTCGTCAGCGAAGCGGGCGGCAGAGGCATGTTCGAGGGCGACCCACTCGGCCAGGATGCAGTGCGCTGGCTGTCGCGGCGGCGCTGCACTGCCCTCGCACGGCCAGGCAAAGCCGAGGCTGCGTCTTGCACGCCCGTCTGGGGCACGCTTGGGGTAGGCAGGGTACGGTCTGGCATGACGCGTAGGAAGGGGATGGGGGGGGGGGGGGGGGGGGGGGGATCGGCGAAAACCGGCGTAATGTAACAAGCTGTGTACTTTGACGCATTAAGCAGCTAAAGCTTTACGCCAATCACCGTGACAAATGTATCACAGAGCACAAGAATCACCGTGACAAACAACTTACTAGCAGTCGTGGTTGTTGGCGGCAGGTTCACCACATTCGCACCAGGCAGACTACCGGCAAGCGCGGGCGGACGTGCATTAGCACGGTCGCCTAGGATACGGTCAAAGATATCCCAAAAAATGGGCATCTTCGGAGGGCGACCCTTGCCCGACAAATTTAGGAGGAGGTCCCCCACGCGCCTGTACTATGCCTCCATACGGAAGACCTTCGCCTTCACCGCAGCAAAACCGTGACGGAAGTCCGGGTGGCGAGCCTTGAGCTTTTCAAAGAGAATCACGTCTCGGCTTTGGCCTTGGAAGCGGTTCTGGCTGCGCCACTACTCGTCGTTGTCGTGGCAAATCCACGCCAGTTGCATAACCTCGTGCGGCTCCCAGCACGCCCCGGTGGGCGCCATGGCGGGGTCGGTGTCTTCGTCGGCTGTGTCGTCTACGTCGCAGTCTACTTCATCCGCGTCAAAGTACGCCATCGTGTCGTCATCGCCGTTAAGCGGGGTGTTGTGAGAGGGGACATGCGCAATCACTTGGTCGAGATCAATAACATCTAGGCGGCAAGCCGTGGTATTATCTACTGTCGCACGACGACGGCGCGGCGTGGTGGTGACTGAAACGGGAGCAGCGGTAGGTGCGGTGTTTTCGTGTGCATCACCTCGGGAGGTTGACATCGTGAATATGCAAGCTAGACGGGGTAGGACGAATGTTGACTGTCACTTGTATTGTATGTGAGTGGCGACATTTTGGTGGCTGCTGTGGTGTGAACAGCCTTGGCGCGACTTTCGCAGCCAGAGCGCCAACGTCTGATCAAACGCAGAAGCGGCATGTCATCGTGCCACGACAACATCCACGTGGCGGGCTTTGCTTGAGGGGGTGTGCTAGAGGTTTCGGTCGTGCCTCTATTGGTGCACGAATGCGTAGCGAGTGTCGCACACTCCTCGTACGTGCGTGAAACGACACACGTTCACTACAACGTGCAAAATCACGTTTGCTCATATACTCGAATCTTGCTCACTTATCGAGGTTCGAGTTTGGAGGATTTCACTTTGAACACGGCATCGACGAAAGCATTCGCGAAAATGCACGAAATTGGTTACTAGTCAAAGTTCGATCCCATTTTCAAACTGCAATTAGATTCACACACGCCCTAATATCTTCACCAAGGCCCTTGGTTCTAGTGATCATCAGTGTTTTTGCACTACTCTAGGCCTCGTGCCTACTCTTCCTCACTTCCCTTGTCTCTTGACTTCCCATTTTTTTATATTTATACCTGCATGTTATACACCTGCTAGGTTGTGATCATTGTACTCCTCTTGTTATTATAACTTTGCACGTATAGTGGCTTTTTGGCCGCTTGCTTGTGCTCGGGCTGTGTGGTAATCTCGAGATCCACCTTGAACTTTCCTTCGTTTCTTCCCATGGCTGGTCTTGTGACCTTCTTGTTGTCCCCCTCTTAGCTTATGGGGGTGTGTCAAACTATATATATGGTTGTTAGGCTTTAGTGGGGCACACAATACGAGGTACACACATTTTAGGGTTTGTACCTGTACCCAATTTCTTGCTAGTCAACTTCATTCGTGCTTCTTATGTTCTTAATAGCCCTGGAATCCGACTTGCTAGGTTGCTCGAAAGTGTTGCATTGTGTTTCAGGTATATCAACTTATTTTGGCATTATGTGTTTTGTTGTTTGTTTTCTAGTGAAACTCTTGCCAAATTTACCTATGCAAGCAATGAGAACGTAAGCAATATATCACCCCGTACAGCCCGTGACCTCCCACGTGCTCCACTTCAGTTGTAGGGTGACTCTCCACATGGAGAACGAAGGGACATTGGAGAAGTGGAAAGGCATAATGAGGCGTCATAGGGTAGCAGATTAGGGTGTGGAGTAGCGAGCAATGATAGCGTCAAAACACTTATTCGCTGTCTCCACCTAGCAAAAATGCACTCTCGCTGTTGGCAGAAACAATCGATTGATTGTAAGGCATGAATCTGCGTCATGGGCCTGCCACAATGTGAGCGCTAGTCCGGCATCGGCAACAGGATCAGAAGGATGCTCGGGGGCAAGACCAAAAGGGTGGGCTTACAAGGGAACGTCACCCTGGAGTTGGCTCCACGGGTGGAGCTTGACGTCGAGCAGCCACGAGGCGAAATCGATCACCTACCCCTGTGCATCGAACCATGACGCACTCAATCGCCATAACAAGAGGAAGTAGGGGCACATCTGTCAGAATGCAATAATTGTCTAGTCTGCAGTGGGGTACTCTATAGTGAGTACAGCCCAAATTAGGGTTTGCTATATGTATCCTATCTGCTGCTAGTGCAACCAGGTCCTTTTTCTGCTGTTCTTCTCTTATGCTAGTACCCAAAACCCTAACTATGGCTACTACGTACTAGCTACTATTCTTAACATGCTAACAGAGCGAGATCGCTCCTGGCCTGTGGGCCCACCTGCTTCCGCTGCTGTCCTAGACGTCTTCTGCCTGCCGCGCCCCCTGCGCGCATGGCGTGCCCGCGGCGCGCCCGCTTTTTGCCCGCCACGCCCTCGAGGCGCGTGGCGGTTTTCTTCCCGCCGCACGCCCCGGGCACGCGCGGCGGTTTCGTAGCCCGTCGCGGCGCCCCGGGGGCCCGCGCGCTGTCCCCTCCCGTCGCCCGTCGCGCCGTAGCAGGGGCCCGCGCGCGGCCCCCCTCCCGTCTACGGAGATTCACTCTACAACGGTAGTGAGCTAGACTACATGGTTGGCACAAACTACTAGGAGTGATCGTAGCTTTGCTTGGTTCCTTAGCACTTGCGCATTCACGGGAAAGATTGACAAGAGTTTCCACTAGGAAAGTTGGAATTATAGAATATGATTGAACAAGAAATGACAGAATGACTACATTAGGCACCTAGCAACTCTGCAGCTAGCCTGGTCGACCGCCAGCACTGCATGGTCGACTGCATGCCAGCGTTGCGTAGAGTACGGGACGATCCCCTCGACCTGCCAGCAGGGCAGGTCGACAGCGTGCCAACGCTGCAGCATGCGGCTATCCATCGTTGCCCCGTAGAAGACAGAAGTGCGCACGCTCGCTGGTGCGAGCAGACGATTGGCCCGACTGGTGCATTGATGTGCATCCGTCGGCTGTTGTCTGCGCCTGACGAGCCACATCGACTTCGGGATACCAACCCGAAGTCGCCTTCGTCATCGCGACCTCGACAACGTTTGCGTGCTCCGCAGAACCCGTCGAGCAGGTTACCCGATCGACCTGGACACCACCAGGCGCCTCTGGTCGACCACCAGTGCCTCCGGTCGACCACCAGGTGCCTCTGGTCGACCAGAGCCCCCTCTGGTCGACCACCAGGTGCCCCGGTTGACCATAGCTCCCGTCGAGCACCTCCCTGGTCGACGGACCCCTTCCGTCGACCAGAACAGTCAGCTGATGTTGCCGAGCTCCCCTTGTCGACCGCTGCTCACTTGTCAGGTCGACGGCTGCTCCGTCGACCTCCCCGGTCGAGCTTTAGGTCGACCGATAGCTCCGTCGACCTCCCAGTCAAACCGTAGGTCGACCGGCAGCTCCGTCGACCTCCCAATCGAACCGTAGGTCGACCGGCAGCTCCATCGACCTCCCGGTCGAATTGTAGGTCGACCGGCAGTTCCGTCAACCTCCCGGTCGAACTGCCCCTCCTGGTCGACGGCCCACCCGTCGCCCAGACCATTTAGTTGCAGCTGTCAAACTCCCTGGTCGACAGCAACACCACAGCGGTCCCCTGCAGCTCGACGAAGCCTGTCGAGCAGCTCTCCCACTGTGAACGGTCGGCTGCAACTCTCATACATCCGACCAAGTCGTCGGCGTTGCCCAAGCGAGCGCAGGGCCAAACACTCCACTTCCGTTAACACCGTCGCCCGTCGCGGCGCCCCGGGGGCCCGCGCGCCGCCCTGCCCGTCGCCCGTCGCGGCGCCCTGGGGGCCCCCGTGTCGCCCCCCATCCCGTCGCCCGTCGCGGAGCCCTGGGGGGCCGCGCGCCGCCCTGCCCATCGCCCGTCAAAGCGCCGCAGGGACCCGTGCGCTGCCCCGCTTCCGCTCGCACGCCGCCCCAGCTGCTGCCCGTGTATCTCCCTCGCGCCGCGCGCGCGCCACCTGCGTTTGGGGTATGGGGGTGGCAGGTATGGGGGTGGTGGGAGTGTGAGCCGTCCCCTAACCCTCCTCCTCCTCCGTCTCCCACTGCTACAGCTGCCGCTGAGGGGGGTGGTGTGTGGGAGCCGAGCGGGCGTCGCTAGGGGGGTGCCGTGGGAGTGGAGCTAGGGGTGCATAGGGGGGTGTGTGAAAGGGGGTCTGCGACAGTGGGAGAGGGTTGAACGGAGGTAGCCGTTGTGGAGCCAGCAGCGCCAGTAGTCCGGATAAGAAGGTCGTGCCCTAGCTCCGGTAGCCAGCGAGCCCGTTGCGCCAGTTTTCCGTAGGTCTGTTGCTCCAGCCGCTCGTTTTAGCCGCGGAGCCAGTTACTCCAGTAGTCCGGGAAGGTTGTGCCCTTGCTCCGGTAGCCCGTGTGCCAGTTGCTCCAGTAGCCCGTGTGCCAGCAGCTTCAGCCGCCGCCTCCAATCTTCTCTCCTCTCACAGTCCCTCCTCCTCCTCACTTGCCCTCTGTGACTGCCTCTAGCTCTGCTTGTGCTTGTGAACTTCTTATGCGACTGCTTGCTGTGCTGATCATACCCCTGTTTGCCTATGGGGGTGTGTCAGAATGCTATAATTGTCTAGTCTGCAGTGGGGTACTCTATAGTGAGTACAACCCAAATTAGGGTTGGCAATATGTATCCTATCTGCTGTTAGTGCAACTCCTCCTTCTGCTGTTCTTCTAATGCTAGTACCCGAAACCCTAACTATGGCTACTACATACTAGCTACTATTCTTAACAACATCTACAACAGGTGAGAGGACGCAACCACAGGAGAAGGAGGAGGAGGAGGAGGAGGAGGAAGAGGCAACTGGAAACCCTAAATTGTAGTAGCAGGCACGGCGCAGGGAATAGTTGGCAGGCTTAGCTGCAAGTTCATCCGTAGGTGCTACTGCAGATACACAACATGCGCTGCTGGCAGCGACACGAGCGCGGCAGGCGCGGGCGACGGCGACGGGTGTAGGGGCATGCGCATCAAGCTCAAGCGAAGATGGTGGTTAGGGTACGGCATGCACGGGCGGCGGCAGTGCAGGTGCACTAAACGTCGGCGCTGCAGGCGCAACGGCGGTGGTGGCAGGTGCCAGAATGTCATTATCTAGCCTGTAGTGGGGTGCTCTATAGCGGGTACAACCCAGTTAGGGTTTGCTATATGTATCCCAACTGCAGCTAGTGAAACCCCTCCTTTGCTCATTTCTCTCTTGCCTAGCTAGGGTTTACCTAGCTATGGCTCCTCGTTCTGCCTACTATTTTAACATGCTATCAGAGCGGTTACGCTCCTGGCCTGTGGGCCCGCCTGCTTCCGCTGCCTTCCTGTGTGTCGCGCGTCCCGTGGCGCGCGATGTTCGTTTTTTCTTCCCGCCGCGCGCTCGGGGCGCGCGGCGGTTTTCTGCCCGCCGTGGCCCCGAGGCGCGCGGCGGTTTCCTCCCTCGTGCGTCACCCCGGGGACCCGCGCTTCCCCCCCTCCCGTCGACCGCCCCGTCGCCCGTCGAAGCGCCCCCCGTCGCCCGTCACGGAGCCCGCGGACCCGCGCGTCGCCCCCCGTCGCCCGACGCGGCCCGCGCGACCTGCGCCAGGCCCGCGCGCGGCCCGTACAGCCCACGCGGCCCGTACTGCCTGCGACAGGCCCGCACGCGGCCCGGGCAGCCTGCCCCAGGGCCGCGCGCCGTCCCCCGCGCCGTCCCCCGCGCTCCTGCCCCGTGCCACCCGTTTTAGGGTTTGGGGGTGGCGAGTGTGGGGGTGGCGGTTATGGGGGTGCAAGAGTGTGCGCCGTCCCCTGCTCCTCCTCCTCCTCCGTCTCCCACTGCTGCAGCTGCAGTTGAGGGGGGTGGGTGTGTGGGAGCCGAAGGAGTGGTGCTAGGGGGGTGACGTGGGAGTGGAGTTAGGGGTTCAGCAGGGGGTGTGTGTCAAGGGTGTGGGTCAGTTGGAGGAGGTTGTGTGGAGGTAGCTGTCATGTCGCGTGCATCGCCTGTAGTCCGTCGCCCTTGCTTCGGTAGCCAGTGAGCCTGTTGCACCAGTTGCCAGTGGGTCCGTTGCTCCTGCCGCTCGTCTTAGCCGCGGAGCCAGTCACTCCAGTAGTCCGTCGCCCTTGCTTCGGTAGCCACTGAGTCAGCCGCTCCTGTGCCCGTGCCTCTGCAGCTTCAGTCGTTGCCTCCTGTTGGGCTGAGAAAAGCCCTTAGGATCTTTTGCAGGGGTAAACTCTGGTAGGAACTATGTAATAGCGGAAGCGTTAATAAAGGACTTGTGAACCACCTTGCGCTGGTATGTGAGGGCAAAGTAAGTTGATTATAGCAAAGAGATACAAGATTATATAATAGTACAAGGAATACGAAACGATACGGTTGTAACTACTTTACTGTTGCTGTTGCGGTTCGATACAGTGACGACTCGGGCAACTGCTCTGTAACGAGTCAGTTGTGTGTCCTTGCTGTCGCGCTGTACTTGTCAGGTCAAAGGTCGCTGACCTTTGACTTTCGCGTAACCTCCAGCAACCTCTCAACCTCCGAGGGTTGACTCGCGGGTGCTTCGATATGGTTTACTTCGCTTCTGGTGCGGTGTTTCGACACGACAGAGGCGCTTACGACTTGTTGTTTCCAACACTCCCCTTCGCTTCTGGAGTGTCGTTGCTGGTGACGTGGCTCTGTCCAGTCAGCAGCATGCAGTATTCGAATTTCTGCTTTCCGAGTTTCTTGGTCAAATAGTCAGCTGCCATCTCGGACGTGGGGCAGTATGACAGCTCGAGTCTTCCCTTCTCGATCTCGTCCTTCACGAAGAAGTAGCGTAGGGCGATGTGTTTCGTCCTGTTCGCGAAGCCGTTCTTGTTGGCGATGCGAATTGCCGACTGGTTGTCGCAGAACAGGGTGAAGTTGGGTAACTCGGCTAACTTTGCTTCTTCCAGCAGCTCGCGAAGATAAAGTCCTTCCTTGGTGGCTGAGCAGAGTGCGATGTATTCTGCTTCAGCTGATAAGAGCGCGATTAACTCCTGCTTGCTCGACTGCCAGGAGATAGGACCGATAGGTTCGAGGCGGTAGATGTAGCCGGTGCGCGAGCGCCTGTTGTCGGAGTCGCCAGCGTGATCGGCGTCGACGTAGCCGATTAACTTAGTCGGTGCAGTTGCGTTCTTGTAGTAAGTTAGGCCGATCGTCGGGGTGCTGACGAGGTAGTGAAGAGCGCGGTCGAGCTCCGCTAGATGCTCTGCTTCGGGCTTCTTGAGGTAGGTGGCGAGCTGGCTTGCGGAGTATGAGAGGTCAGGACGGCAGGTAACGGCTGCGAAAAGGAGGCATCCTAGCTGTCAGGAATACTATGAGTGGGGCCTAGGCTTAGTAGCCTAGGCCCACACTAAGAGGTAGTAGGATGTGCCCTAGGACTAGGGTTTGTGGTATACGAAGGAGAATTGGAGAAGTGAGAATGGGAATGATGTGAACTAGCAAGCAGCAGGATACATATAGGAAACCCTAAGGGGTTGTACTCACTATTGAGCACCCCACTGCAGGCTAGACAAATAACATAATCTGACACACCCCCATAGCCAAAGTGGGGTGTAATCAGCACACGTGAGAAGTCACAGCAATAGTTCACAATTATCAGCAAAGCTAGTGGCAGTCACAGGAGGCCAGTGAGGAGGAGGAGGAACTGTGGAGGGAGAGAAGAGAGGAGGCGACGACTGAAGTTGCAGACACACGGGCACCAGGAGCACCAGGTTGCAACCTCCTCCAACTGTCTCACTCCCCCCTACACTCACCCCCAGTGTCACCACTCGCTTCTCGCCCACATCACCCCCTTAGCGCCACTCCCTCGTCTCCCACACATCCACCCCCCCGCAGCGGCAGCTGCAGCAGTGGGAGACGGAGGAGAAGGTAGGGGCGACGCACAAGGAGCACCCCCACACCCGCCACCCCCACACCCTCCTGTCCAGGGGACGCAGGGGGGGGGGGAGGGCCGGGGCGGGAGAGCGCACGAGGGCGCAGGCAACCGCGCGTGCAGAGCAACAGCGCGGAGCAGGTAGGGTAGAGCGCACGAGGGCGCGGGCAACCGCGCGTGCAGAGCAACAGCGCGGAGCAGGTAGGGTAGAGCGCACGAGGGCGCGGGCAACCGCGCGTGCAGAGCAACAGCGCGGAGCAGGTAGGGTAGAGCGCACGAGGGCGCGGGCAACCGCGCGTGCAGAGCAACAGCGCGGAGCAGGTAGGGTAGGGCGCACGAGGGCGCGGGCAACCGCGCGTGCAGAGCAACAGCGCGGAGCAGGTAGGGTAGAGCGCACGAGGGCGCGGGCAACCGCGCGTGCAGAGCAACAGCGCGGAGCAGGTAGGGTAGAGCGCACGAAGGCGCGGGCAACCGCGCGTGCAGAGCAACAGCGCGGAGCAGGGCGCACGATGCACGAGGCACGAGGCACGAGGCACGAAGCACGAGGCACGAAGCACAAGGCACAAGGCACAAGGCACGAGGGCGCAGGTAGGTAGGTAGGTAGGTAGAGCGCACGAGGGCGCGGGCAACCGCGCGTGCAGAGCAACAGCGCGGAGCAGGTAGGGTAGAGCGCACGAGGGCGCGGGCAACCGCGCGTGCAGAGCAACAGCGCGGAGCAGGTAGGGTAGAGCGCACGAAGGCGCGGGCAACCGCGCGTGCAGAGCAACAGCGCGGAGCAGGGCGCACGATGCACGAGGCACGAGGCACGAGGCACGAAGCACGAGGCACGAAGCACAAGGCACAAGGCACAAGGCACGAGGGCGCAGGTAGGTAGGTAGGTAGGTAGAGCGCACGAGGGCGCGGGCAACCGCGCGTGCAGAGCAACAGCGCGGAGCAGGTAGGGTAGAGCGCACGAGGGCGCGGGCAACCGCGCGTGCAGAGCAACAGCGCGGAGCAGGTAGGGTAGAGCGCACGAAGGCGCGGGCAACCGCGCGTGCAGAGCAACAGCGCGGAGCAGGGCGCACGATGCACGAGGCACGAGGCACGAGGCACGAAGCACAAGGCACAAGGCACAAGGCACGAGGGCGCAGGTAGGTAGGTAGGTAGGTAGAACAAACGAACACAGGCAAAACAAACAAATACACGAGCAAGACGAACGAACACGGAGCGGGCTAGAAGCGACACATACAGCACGAGAGGAACAAGACTGCGGGTGACAGGAAAAGGAGGCGGCTGCACCGGGACCAGGAGCGGCGTCGCATGCAGCTGCAGGGTCGGCTGCTGCAGGGGCGGCTGCTCCAGGGGCGGCGTCGCGGGCCCAGGGGCGGCTGCACCAGGGGCGGCGGCTCCAGTGGCGGCTGCTCCAGAGGCGGCTGCTGCAGAGGCGGGCGACTCCAGGGGAGGCTGCTGCAGTGGCGGGCGGCTCCAGGGGCGGCTGCTGCAGAGGCGGCTGCTCCAGGGGCGGCTGCTGCTGTGGCGGGCGACTCCAGGGGCGGCTGCTGCAGTGGCGGGCGGCTCCAGGGGCGGCTGCTGCAGTGGCGGGCGACTCCAGGGGCGGCTGCTCCAGGGGCGGCTGCTGCAGTTGCTGGCGGCTCCAGGGGCTGCTGCTGCAGTTGCTGGCGGCTCCAGGGGCTGCTGCAGCAGTTGCGGGCGGCTCCAGGGGCTGCTGCTGCAGGTGCTGGCGGCTCCAGGGGCTGCTGCTGCAGTTGCGGGCGGCTCCAGGGGCTGCTGCTGCAGTGGCGGGCGGCTCGAGGTGCGCCATGGCCTGGCGCAGTCCGTACGGGCCGCGCGCGGGCCTGGCGCAGCCCGTACGGGCCGCGCGCGGGCCTGGCGCAGCCCGTACGGGCCGCGCGCAGGCTGGACGGGCCGCGCGCGGGCCCTACGGAGGTCGCTCGGGCCACGACGGGCGACGGGGGGCGACGCGCGGGTCCCCGTCGCCCGTCGCAGCTCCTCCCGGGGGCGACTCGCGGAGTGACGGGGCAGAAAGCCGCCGCGCGCCTCGGGGCGCACGGCGTGCAGAAAACCGCCGCGCGCCTCGGGGCGCACGGCGGGCAGAAAACCGCCGTACGCCCCGAGCGCACGGCGGGATGAAAAATTAGGGTTTGGCCGCCGCGCACCACGGGGCGCGCGGCGGACAGTACGGCAGCGGAAGCAGGTGGTGGGCCCATACAGGAAGGCGGCAGGAACGTGCCTGCTCTGATACCATGTCAGGAATACTAGGAGTGGGGCCTAGGCTTAGTAGCCTAGGCCCACACTAAGAGGTAGTAGGATGTGCCCTAGGACTAGGGTTTGTGGTATACGAAGGAGAATTGGAGAAGTGAGAATGGGAATGATGTGAACTAGCAAGCAGCAGGATACATATAGGAAACCCTAAGGGGTTGTACTCACTATTGAGCACCCCACTGCAGGCTAGACAAATAACATAATCTGACACTAGCTTCCGTTGATAGTCGCGTATTCCGGCGGGTTTGAGTAGAGCGGATCCTTCCTTGTTGCTTCCAGTCGTGTAGCGGTACGGCGTTGAAATGGCGGTCGGCGCGAGAGCGAACCGTTTGGCGATGGTGTCGGCGTATTTCGCGGCGTTGAGGTAGATCGCGTCTTCTTCTTCTCGGATGTTGAGGCCGAGGTACTGAGTGACGGTAGACGAGACCGTAAGTGTGAGGTCTTTCTGCAGCTCCCCTTCGAACCAAGCGGTAATGCCGTCAGTTGACCCGATGTAGAGGAGATCGTCCACGTAGACGATTAGCAGGATGTAGTTGGTGTTCTTTGTGAGCCGGTACATGCCTTGGTCGTGCAGAAGTTGCTTGAAGCCAATGCGAATGAGGCGGGCGTGCAGGTACTGTTGCCATAGTCGCGGGGCTTGTTTGATGCCGTAGAGCGATTTGAGCAGCTGGCAGACGTGTGTGGAGTCCGTGCTGGAGCCGTGTGGTAGCTCCACGAAAATCTCTGCGTCAACAGGTGCGTAGAGGAATGCGTTCGCGACGTCGATTTGCCGCAGCTTCTTCTTCTTTGTGGCGGCGATTGCGAGGAGAATGCGTAGTGAGGTGTGGCGGCTGACCGGAGCGAAGGTTTCGGTGAAGTCGCGTCCGTGCTCTTGGTCGAAACCGCGTACGACCCAGCGCGCCTTGAATTTGTCGATGGTGCCGTCAGCCTTCGTCTTCACACGGAAGACCCATTTTCCGGTAAGGATTCTTTTGTTTCGCGCTACGCCGATGGGAACAACTTTCCACGTGTTGCGCTCCTCTAATGCCTTCAGCTCCCTGTCCATGGCTTCGCGTCGTTTTTCCTTGTGCTCCCCCCCCCCGAGCCTGCTGAACCGTCGCAGGCTCCTTAGGAATGGCGGTGCCGTGGACTGCGGTGACGAGTCCAAGGATTTGGAGTCCACTCTGTGTGTAGCGGGGGAGTGTGGTGTCCTCGGGATAAACTGCTTCGTCTCCAGCTTCTGGATCAGGTATGAAATTTGGTCCTACGCGTTCTGCTTCGTTGGTGTTGACTTCAGCGGGTGTAACGTAACCGTTGTCGGCGAAGTGGTAGTAGGCTTCGGCGTTGATGCTTTCTCGTGGGTTGTCGTCGTCCATTGGAACATCCACTGAGCAGTAGGGAAAAGGTCCGGCTTCTTCCGAGGCTCCTTCCACGGTCTTCTCGTCCCAGTCAGCTTCGTCTTCTGCCGAGGCGAAGGCTCGGTCTCCACGAAAACCATCGCTGCGGTCGGGGTTTCCTTCTTGCAAGTTGGCGAGGTAGTATCGCATGGTGAGTCCTTCGTAGAAAATGACATCACGTGCTGCCACTGTTTCCTTTGTCTCGAGATCGAAGATTTTCCACACGTTGTAATGCTTTTCGATGCCCAGGTGTAGTCCCCACTGTGCGCGTTGGGAGAATCGGCCGGCTCGTGCAGATGGGGGTCGGTACTGTACCATGCAGCCAAAAACTCGTAACATTTTTGTGCTGCCCAATTTTCCTGTCCACAGCAGGTGCGGTGATGCGTTGTTCGGGAGCGATGATGACGAGAGCAAGTTGTGCAGCATGACGGCGTGGTCCATCGCCTCGGGCCACTGGTGGCTGGGCAGATGCATGCCACGTAGCAGCTTGCGCATGGTGTTCTGCAGAGTCCTGTTCATCCTTTCTGCTACACCTTGCTGTTGATGGGCGTAGGGAAGGGAGATGAGCCGCTTGATTCCCCTCTCTGCCAAGTACTGCTTGAACCTCTGTGAGGTGTATTCTCCTCCCCCGTCTGATTGAAAGCTTTTCAGCTTAACTCCCGATTCTCGTTCTGCTACAGGAAGCCAGGCGACGAAGGCTTCGAAGGCCATGTCCTTGCTCGGAAGGTTTAAGTGCCAGACGTATCGTGTGGCGGCGTCGATGAAGGTGATGGTGTAGTTGTACGCGTTCTGTCCAGGTTCGCGGTTGTACAAGATGTCGCTGTACACCTTCTCGAGTGGCGCGTAAGCTGGTGCGCTTGGATTGTGGTGAGATACGAACGGTTGATGCGGTAAGTCAGCTTCGGGACAACTGAAGCATGTTCCGCGTGCTCGCTGAAGTTCTCTTCCGTCGGTCAGTAGAAGTGAATCTTTGTCGAGCACGCCTGCTCTTATCGTGTTGTTTAACACTGTGTTGCTTGGGTGTCCTAGCCTTGCGTGCCAGGTTCCTTCGCTGGCGCGGTGTCCGGGTGAGCACCGGTACATGTCGGAGTTGGAGTAGAAGCTGGCGGTGAAGTTGGCGCTTCGATGAACTTCTCGCGGTGCTGGCTGCAGCTGTTGCGCGGGTGTTGGTGGTGTATCGTCCACGAGGAGTGGTGCCGTTGAAGAGCCGGCGACTGGTGTTAATGTTCCTGCTACTGCTGTTGTTGTCTCTACTACTACTGTTGTTGTTGCTGCTGCTGCTGATTGTTGAATCGTCGCTAACGCCCTTGTTCTTTCTGTTTCAGGAATGGTGTGTGAGTACCAGAAGCCGCCGGGACTGAAGTCTGGATCAAGATCTGGAGGGTGGGTGCGTCCAATTGGTGAAGTTGACGATGGCGTCGCTGTCGGCGGTGCCAAGATCTGGAACGAAATCGAGAACGAAGACATTATTTTTGAGGACCGCCTTGCCGATGTAGAGTCCTCCTCTCCCGTGATACAACTTGAACTCCTGGGTGGTGCTGTCTGCTTCAAGATGGATGCCTTTCGCCATCAGTTGACTGACGCTGAGTAAGTTGTAGCCGAGGCCTTCTGCGATTAAGACCTTGGACATTTGTAGAATGACGTTCGTCTCTCGTGACTGAAGTTGAACAATTCCTTGTCGTCGTGTGCGCAGGTTCTGATTGTTGGCGACGGTGATGACTACTTCCCGTTGATGCTGGTACTCTCGTTGCACGAAGCGTCCTGAAGAACACATGTGCTGGCCGCAGCAACTGTCCAAGAACCACGTGTCCTTTCCGGATGGCTCGCCAATAGCTGCGTATGTCGGGTTTGGCTGAAGTGACTCGTGTTGAGGTGTGGCGTTGTCGATTTGCTCCTCCGGTGAGTAGTACGGGGGCGCAGAGTGCTGCTTCCGAAATTCTTCCGTGGGATCGAAGGATAGCTTTGGTGGCACGCCATTGAGGACCGAGGCCGCCAATGATGACTGTCACGAAGGCGTCTTCAGATATCGACCCTCCGCATCGAAGAAGCTTGTCGCGCAGCTCGCGACATCGGCTGATATACGCCATCCCCTTTTCTCCTGGTTTCATTTCGACTGTTGTCAGTTGCGCCATTAACCTGCTTTGGTTGACACTGTCTGTTGCTTGATACAGGCTCTTCAGGTGGCTGTATGCGAGCTCGGCGGAGTTGCCGTATCCCCGGTAAGACCGTATGTTCTGCTGCTGAGTTGGGGTGATGTTTCTCAGTAGAATCGTGTACGCCATCATTGACTGATAGGTGTACTGCTGCTTCTCATACTGTGTGCCGTTTGTTGGGTATGGCAGGGACCCGTCGAAGAAGCCAAGTATCTGCGCGCCTTCCATCATCAACTCGAATTCGAACGACCATGCGAAAAAATCATTTCCATCGAAAGGCCTTGCCGTCTGTAGCTTTAAGACGTGCGAGAACTGTGATTGAACTTGTAACGTGTCCAGTGGTTTGTCTTGTCCAGGTGAAGGCTGCGGGTGCGGCATGAAGCTGATGGACCCGCGCTCGTACGGAGCAAAGGTAGGCTGTTGCTGTTGATTTCCGCGCGCGTATGATGAGCCATCGAGACTCATGGGAGTCACTTCGTTGTTGTTGTTGCTGTTGTGTGACTGCGCAGGTGCCGACTGTTGGTGCTGCTCGTAGAAGGACATGAAGGAGAAGAATTTCTCCATCATGCTCTGGTCGAAGCTGGCAGGTTGATTCGCAGGAGTCTCAGTGGATGTTGCCCTGGGTCTTGTTGCCGTGCCTTCCTCTGTCTGCAGGCCAGAGGCAGGAGGTGGAGTAGGAGTAGTGCCAGGAGAACCGTTAGAGGAACTCCTTTCCTTCTGTGTTGCCATGTCTTGTAATGCCTCTGATGACTTGATAGTAGTGGAGTTTCCCCTGTGAGCTCTCATACCATGTTGGGCTGAGAAAAGCCCTTAGGATCTTTTGCAGGGGTAAACTCTGGTAGGAACTATGTAATAGCGGAAGCGTTAATAAAGGACTTGTGAACCACCTTGCGCTGGTATGTGAGGGCAAAGTAAGTTGATTATAGCAAAGAGATACAAGAATATATAATAGTACAAGGAATACGAAAGGATACAGTTGTAACTACTTTACTATTGCTGTTGCGGTTCGATACAGTGACGACTCGGGCAACTACTCTGTAACGAGTCAGTTGTGTGTCCTTGCTGTCGCGCTGTACTTGTCAGGTCAAAGGTCGCTGACCTTTGACTTTCGCGTAACCTCCAGCAACCTCTCAACCTCCGAGGGTTGACTCGCGGGTGCTTCGATATGGTTTACTTTGCTTCTGGTGTGGTGTTTCGACACGACAGAGGCGTTTACGACTTGTTGTTTCCAACACCTCCCATCTTCTCTCCTTCCACAGTTCCTCCTCCTCCTCACTTGCCCGCTGTGATTACCTCTAGCTTTGCTTATTATTGTGAACTCCTGCTATGCTTGCTCATTGTGCTGATTGCACCCCACTTTGGCTATGGGGGTGTGTCAGGATGTCATTATCTAGCCTGTAGTGGGGTGCTCTATAGCGGGTACAACCCAGTTAGGGTTTGCTATATGTATCCCAACTGCAGCTAGTGAAACCCCTCCTTTGCTCATTTCTCTCTTGCCTAGCTAGGGTTTACCTAGCTATGGCTCCTCGTTCTGCCTACTATTTTAACAGCAGGCGCGAGGCAGAAGTGTGCGGCAGCGGCGCGCGGCGGGGCTTCTGGGACGCTAGAGGCGACGGGGCTAGCGGGGTGCGACATGGCCAACAGGGTGCTAGGGTTGTGACGGGGCCAGTGGGGCGTGATGGGGCCAACAGGCACTTGGGGCGATGGGCCAACGGGGCACGATGGGGACAGCGGGGTGCTAGGGAGGCGATAAGACCAGCGGGGCCAGGGGGGCGATAAGACCTTCGGGGCCAGGGGGGCGATAAGACCAGCGGGGCTAGGGGGGCGCTAGGGGGCCAAAGGGGTGGCTAGGCAGGGGCCTGGGGCTGGGCATGATGGGATGGGCGCGACAGTGGGGCCTGTGAGGGCACCAGGCAGGTGAGCGGTTACTACCGTAGCTACCGGGGTAGGTGGGGCGGAAACGAAAATCTGAACCGAGCTCTGGTGCTGTGTGAAAGAGAGAATCAACTGACTAGAATGAGAGCATACAGGAGGGTGTGTGCAAACCTGTACCCTCTATAGTGCACCTCAAGCTAGCATACATACAATAGTACACAACAATATATATACTACAAATGTGCATATTGACACTTGTATCGTAGACTATTCACAACGAATGGCATGCCGTTGGCATCAAGGGAAACTTCTCTGCACATTAGTGAAGTGGATTGAAACAAAGCTTCGGCCCTGTATTGTCACACTCGCCGCTGTCTTCCCTTGAGAGAGCACCACTTCAGCCATATCCTGGTTCCACGAGGTGCGCCGCACCACAGCCCTCGTCCTGCCATTCACATTCATTCGAAACCCGGCGAGGCTCACGGACAGCTGAGCAGCAGTGGGCTTCTGGTTCACCACAAAGACGCTCACAGTGAGGTCACCAGCGTGGTAAAACCCCGCCATGCCGTGCCAGCACTTGGACGGCATCATCAGGGGCTGGCTACCTGGTCGCACCAGGCTCGTGAGCATCTTAAACATGAAATACCGCTTCGTCAGCACTGGCTTAGGAATGGGGCCTGCATACCCCGCAGGGTAGGTCCACGGAAAGCGCACGATAGCCCAGCCTATGTCCGGGTCATAGGCCATCCAGTAGACGAACGCGGAGGCGTGTAGCAAGTTCACGGCTTCCATTACCGTGCGCACCACGTACAGCGACAGGTCGTACGGGTGCCCGCCCCGCCCCATGTGCCCCGCCTCCGTCACCCACACCTCCTTGCCGAGCCGCTTTGCGATGTCGCGCACCGCGAGGTAAGCCTGCCCCGTGTACCGAGCGGGGTCCTTGGCGGGCTGTGCGGGGTCCATGTACGAGTGCACGTTGATGCGCGCCGCTGACCGCATGCCAGGCACCGACGCCAGCGCCCTGCCCGTGCTCTCCACCCAGCTGTCAAACGCCGCCACGCGCGTGCGCAGGCGCCGCGCCTTGAGCAGCTTCCCTGCTTGCGTCAGCACCCTGCCCATGGCTGCCGGGTCCACGTTGCACCCTTCCTGCCCGTTGCCCGCGGTCCAAAACCCTTCCAGCGGCTCGTTGAACGGCTCTAGCGTGTCAAACGTGATGTTCCATGTGGGGTTCTTGGCGAATTGCTCCACCACGGTAACCAGGTAGTTGGCGAACTTCCCCTCGTACTTGCGCTGCAGGTTCGTCTGGTTCCGCCCCTTCGCCCCCGCCACGTCCCCCGACACGGTCATCCACCACGGCGGGCTGTTGGAAAACGCCTCGAACACGTCTGCCCCGCGCGCGCGCGCGCCAAACAGCGCGTTCCGCTGCTGTTGGTCCGCCGTCCAGTCGAACGCGGCGGTCTCCGCGGGCCAGTACCCCGGCATGGCCTTGAGGCGCGCCTGCTGGTCGCGCGCGAACTGCGGGCTGCGCTGCGGGCTGCTCCCCCCGCCGATGTTGTAGCGCACTATGTTGAGCCCCAGGCCCTTGGTTTTGTGGAATATGGCGTCTAGTAGCACGTCCATGTTCGCGCGCGCGAACCCGCCTATGTAGTTGCCCTGCCTAGACACAAGAAAAACGGGGAGGGAGTTGGGTTTGAGGGGGCGGTTGGGGAGGGAGGAAGTGGGGGATAGGGGACGGAAAGAGATGAATGGGAGGGGAAGGAGTTAATTGAGTGCGGGAGGGAGGAGGCGGGATGGGGAGGGTTCGGGGGCATGACGATGTCGGGGGAAACGGATGGTGGGGGCGTGGATGGATGTGAGAGGGGCTGGGCGGCAGGGTCGGACGCAGTTCGGAGGGTCGGTTGTTCGCGAACAGGGGGGGGAGAAAGCACATGGAAAGATGAATGCAGCAAGTTCACCCCATGTTGGCACGCGGACTTCGAGCAGTTGCTGCGGCGCTCCGCCTACGCATCTCACTACCCGCGCCTACGCCATGCACAACGGCGCATACCCCCGCGCTGCGCGGATCCTCCGCGTGCTAGCACACACGACGGCGATCAGCGAAGCGAGAGCGCGCGGCGGCGGAGGGGACTCACCAGGCGAGGGACGTGCCCCACCCCTTCCACGTGGTGCCGATGAACGTGGGCGTCACCGTGAAATTGATGTCTCCTGCACGGTGGGGCGAAGCACGTGCGCACGCACGCACACGCGGGGAAGGGAAACACGAGTGCACACGTTCACACACGCACCCGCGGTTCACGCAAAGCTGGTAAGAAATGAAGTTCGCCATGGAGCGGCGGGGGGCTGCGGTTCTCCCGCGCGCAAGCGAAAAGGGGGCGTGACGAGCGAGCAAGAGTGGCAGCGGCGAGGGGGAGCGAGGCGGCACCTGCGAAGCTGCAGATGTCGAACATCTCGCTCGCCGGCGACAGCGATGGCGGCGGAGGCTCCCCGCCCGTCCCTTCCGCCGCGTACACGCGCCCGCCTTGCGCATCCGCGTCGCCTCCCGCGTCGCCTCCGCCATCGGGATCTCCGAGCGCAGTGTTGCCCGCGCCGTAAAGTGCGGCGGATTCTGTGGTGGAAAGAGGGTGCAGACGATGGCAGTTGAGCACGCGCGCGTGGGCGGGCGAGTGGAGGAAGGGGGAAGCCGCCGTGAGGAGGAGGAGGAGCGCGATCTGCGGTGTGGCCCACGCGAACGGCGGCGCTCGTGATGATGCGACGCGAGAGCGGCGGTGCGGGATATTTCTAGCCGTTTTGGCCCGGGTGCTGCCGGCTGTGACGCCGGCCATGACCAGTCACCAGACGCCGTCGTGCCGCGGAGGTTGCGAGGAGGGAGGAGCAAGCGAGTACGGGCGACGAAGACGACGAGCCGAACTCCACTACTTTGAGTTACGATGTTGGCGGGCTGTGGGGTGGTCGCGCGACGCAAGCCCACACGCTGCCGCGGAACTTCCGGAAAATGTGGTACGAACTAGCGTTGAGCGATGAATGTGGGTCACGTCAGCACCTTGGTGCGGTATACTTCGCTTCTAAGCAGAGAAGAATGCGAAAATTGCTGGGGTGTGGCCCCTCTTGAGTTTTCGAATCCTAGTAGCAAGCCGCGAGCTATACGGTCTCGATCTGCTGCGTGTTTTTCATTTGGCCACGGGTGCTGCTGAATTCACCCAACAAAGCTTGTCTACCACGCAGTCTGTGCAGTTTGGTCGACGGCAGCCAACCAAGGCAAATTTTGCACACGAAAATGGGCGGAGAGGAGAGGGTGCAGCGGGGGGAAGGGGAGACGCAAGGGGAGGGAACAAAAATGGTGACGACTGCTGCGACGGCGTCGCACGTGGCGACACTGTGGCAACAAAAATGAATTGCCCTCCACAGCAGGTTTCCGTCGCTCACTTGTCGGTGGGCGACGGCAACATCTCGCCACCACTTCTGTACGACGGTTACCACAGCAGGCGGAGCAGTGCGAGAGCCGACACGTTCGTTACACATGGGTGTCGTATGGTTGGTGCAGAGCAAGTGTGGTCGCTCGGTATATTACACCACCGTCTCCATTTAGGATGCAATTGAATGTCCTTGAAAATAAATACAGAACATAAGATGTATGAAACACATACACGTGCTTACAGATATGCAAACACCCAAGTGGGATTCCAGATCCATCCATATCCAGCATTTTGGCGCCTTCTATCTCTCGTGTTCCTTAGAGCACTCTCCGGTTGAAGACTAAAAGAAAACTGTTCATGCTTCCATGCTTCAATTCCCCAACCATGTCTACAGTCCAAAGACTCCACCAACACCACACATTCACCAGTTCGTGAAGAGGGGGGTAAAAAAATGTTGCCAAATAGCAGAACATGTTACAAGTATCGTAGCTTTGCCAATATCCACTCCAATTTTTGGAACTAGGATCAACAATCTGTTGCAAGCCACTATTCCAGGGTAGACTTGACCGTACACCACAACAAAGATGAGTTTAATACACATGGCAATGCCTGCATCACTGGATTGACTCGCACGCTGACCGGAAGTCCTCTAGGCACTTGGTTAGAGAATCCATCCTCTGCCGCGCTGCATCTCGCTCAGCTTGCATCTTCTTGACCGCGGCAGGTGCAGTGAACATGGCCATGACGTCAGCGTCACACCGCGCAAAGAGCGCCTCCAGCAACGACGAAGCCACACCTTCACGACTGCTCCGTGGGAGGGAATGCAAAAAGGTGGGGGTGAGAGAATGCCTGTGGTGCACAAGGTGCAGGATGGTGTGGAGTGGCAAGCAACCACGGTGCTGCAGAAGTAAATCGAGGGAGAAAAGGGGAGAGAAAGCAAGTGGATTAAGCAAGGGCAGAGAGAACGAGAGGGAGAGAGACAACAAGAGAGGCAGAGTGGAAGAGGTGGTGTGAGAGGATTGAGGGCGGGAAGAGAGGAGGATAGGGACGGAGGGAGGGACAGAGGGAGGGAGGAGGAGGGAGGGAGGAGGGAGGGAGGGAGGGAGGGAGGGAGGGAGGGAGGGAGGGAGGGGGGGGAGGGAGGGAGGGAGGGAGGAGGGAGGGAGGGAAGAGGAAGAGGGAGGAAGAGGACGAGGGAGGGATGGAAGGGGTGGGAGGGAGGGAGGGAGGGAGGGAGGGAGGGAGGGAGGGAGGGAGGGAGGGAGGGAGGGAGGGAGGGAGGGAGGAAGAGGAAGAGGGAGGGAGGGCGGGAGGGCAGAGGGAGGGAAGGAGAATGTAGGGAGGAAGCAAGTTTGAATGGAAAGGGGGTGAGAACTAGAGAGGGAGGGAGAACGGAAAGGAGGGAGGAGGAGCGTTTGGGGATGATGTGAGGGGGGAGCGTGATGTGGGTAAAGATTCTCACAAGGGCGTTTCAAAGGCTGAGAGGATGGCAAAGGGCGCATGTGAGGCAAGGCTCATCTTCATGCCTTGGAACTCCACCTCCACCATCTCCTTCACCCGACTGTACCCAGACTTGCCCCTCCCAACCCCCTCCACTGCCCTTCCTTCCCTTCCTTCCGCAATCTCCTTCCCACCACCCCGTCTATCGCCCTCTTGTCTCTTCTTACACCCCCCACCAGCGTGTGGGTCATTCAGCATGCCACTCACGCCACGCTTGCTGCCCCTGCCACTGCCCACATCACAGTCACTCTTCATTGTCGGCTCTTCTCCTCGCTCATTCCTGCTCCCTACCACTGCACCACACCCAACCGCTGCCTCCTCCCTTCCTGCACGTCCGTTCCCTGTCCCGTCCCTCCCTCCCTCCCTGCCTGCTTCTCTCCCACCGCCACCTGCCTGCCTTGCTGCTTGCCCCGTCAAGGCCCCTCCTGACCCAGCCAGGCCACTACCAGCCAGAATCAGCCGGCCACTGATCTCTGCATATTCCTTCCACTTGGCCGCTGTTGCTTGCTCCCTCGCATGCAGGTCAGGCGAGGGAGTCTCAGGCACAGTCATATGACACTCCCGCAGTGCCTGTGCATCTGCTCCCCCGCCCACGCCACCAGCACCTGCAGCACACACGGGACCAGCACCACTTTTGACTGGTGTTGTGTAGGACTCGCCCCTCGCACTGGCCATGTTGTCAGCAGCAGCACGAGTGGGATAGAGCGGTATCCGCCCATGCCGAGGCATGGCCCCCCTCTCAATCCTCCCGGCATTCTCATCTGCACCTGCTGCTGCTGCCTTTGCCACTCCACCCTCCTTCCCTGCACGTGCAGCAGCATAGGGCAGGGGCGTGTGGCTCTGGAGGTCCAGGGGTAGGTGTAGACCCGGCGGGGCAGAAGGCAGCATGGGTGCGCCCTGCACACAAGAGAAAGAGAACGAGTGGGATAGGCTGGAGCATGAGAATGGACATGACAGGCGATTCCCAGCGAAGTCCACCATACAAAGTAGACACTCACGTGACATGTCTACTGTTTATGCGAGTTTGCACAAACAGTACACACATGCGTCCATGCATTCGATACCTCACATTCCATTCCAAGCCACCGTGCATTCACCCCACACTAGAACCACGCCCTCTCACCACACTCACATGAAGCACGCCAGCAGCAGCAGAGGGCGCCAGCAGGTGGCAGGCAGCAGAGCGCACGTGGTGCTGGGCGAGTTGGCGGCAGTGCGAGGAGAGGGAGGCGAGGAAGGCGTCATAGGCGGACCGCAGAGCTGCATGGAAGCCAAGGAATGGCTCCAGTGCCTCGCACGGGGGGACCTCTGCTGCGCCTGATGCTGACGCGGACTGGTGGGCTGCGGGCGACTGGAAGAAGCCCGTGTGGTTATTTGGCTTCGCCTGGCTCTCTGAGGCATCGCACAAGGGGGCCAAAGGGGGAGGCCGGGTAAGTGTAAGAGGCGTGGAGGATTTAAAAGGAGCAGCAGGAGAAGGAGTCCACGCAGCAACAGGAGGGACCACATGGGGCATGGGCCACACTGTGGCACAGAAATCCACCCCACATTCGCCCACCTCTTCTCCACCCACACTCCCACCGTGACCCCCATGCGCCCCCAGCATACAGCCAGCCTGCCAGCCCCAGTCGCACCGGACTTGACGCGCTGCAGGGCGACGTCGAGGAGGCGGCGCAGCAGGAAGGCGATGCGCGCACACAGGGCGTCCATCAGCGGGGCGAAGCGTGCCAGCACCGCCGCCCGCGCCACCTCCGTTGCCGTTGCCGCCACCGCTGCTGATGACACACCACTGGCGCCACTTGACCCGAATGCAGCCTGCTTCGCCAGGAGGGCGTTGGCGACCTGTGCGTGGCAGGGAGGGGCAGAGTGAGGGCAGGCAGACAAGAAGAGGCCATGTGATGAAGAGATGAGATTTGTACGCACATGATGACTACAACGGTTGCCAGGAGATGGGCATAAATGGCCGAAGGAACTACAGAGGAGATGCAAGAGAGAGAAAGTGCCGGGCAGCTCTGCAAGCGCCTGGATGGGCATGCATGCACGCACACACACGCACCTTCTCGCGGGACGTGTTGGGGCAGGGCACGGCCCATGCAGCGATGCTGAACTCATGCACGACCCGCATGAGCGCTGCTCCACCATACAGCCGGAGCCCCTCGTTCACCACCCCACCCCTGCTGCCCCCACTCCCACCCGCCCCACTCCCATCACCACCCTCCTCGCCCTCCTCCTCCTCCCCCTCCTCTCCCTCTTCGCCATCCTCCCCCTTGCAGCGCCTGAGGGAGCGTGCAGCGAGCAGGAAGGCGTGGGGGGGCACGCCAGGCCAGTGGCCCACGGCGCTGGCGGCTTGCTCCTCGTGTGTGGAGAGGCCCCACTGGGACGGGTCGGGCTCCACTGCCCCGTCCAGCAGCGACAGCTGGGGCGCATGGCGTAGGGAGGGAGAGGCGAGAGGGCATGGAGTGAGGGAACGCGGGAGAGCGCAGGGTGAGGCCAATGCATGCGGTGTGAAATGCAGGCTCTCCGTTTTTTTCCCTGCCCTTTGGTTCACTGGACCTTCAGTGCCATGTGTCCTGGTATGGCGCCACGTGCCATCGTTGCATGCACCATAATGAATCACATGCGCCCATATTGATTTTACACACCTATCATCGCACTCATACGCCTCACTCACCACCATCCCCCTCTTTCCCCCCCTCGCGCCCTCCTCACCATGGCGCTAGTGGTGGCCACCACGTGCCTCATGGCCAGCCTCCTCATGGACGCCACGTCACTCGCTGCACTCAGCCGCTGCTCCACACACGCCACCTGCTCTGCCACGTCAGCACACCTCCGTTCCAGCTGCGCCAGCACGGCAGGCGCCGCGGCACTGTACCTGGTGACAAGAACAGGAAGGATGGGTGAAGGGCGAAGGTGCGGGGAAACAAGCAGGCAGTAACGAGAGGGCTAAACATAGTTCCAACAGCAAGTGCTATTGACAAAAAAGACTGCAGAAGGAGTACCTGCGCAGCAAATCAGTGTCTGTATAGCAGTGGAGTTCTCCTGCTATGAGTGAGCGTACCTGCGCTGCAGCTCATCCTCCAGGAACGCCTTCAGCTTGGCGAACCCTATCTGCGCGCCGTACTTGCGCTCGTCAAACCCCCCCGCCACCTCCGTGCGCAGGAACTGCAGCACTGCCGCGTCCACCTCCGCTATCTGCCGCCGCAGCTGAGCACTCTCCTGCACTCCCTCACTCGCACCCCCGTCCCTCCCCGTGCTGCCAGTGGTACCAGCACCCGCTGTGCTTTTCTCCCTGTCCCTATCCCTGTCCTTGTCCCTGTCCTTGGTGTCCTTGGGCAGTGCGATGAAGAAGGGGCCTCGCAGGGGCGCCAGGGGGACGCCGCCAGCGCTGCCAGGGCTCACAAACCCCTGGGAGGCAGGGACAGGCCTGGGAGACACGAATGGCGAGGCAGAAGCAGCAGTGGCAGCAGCAGTGGCAGCAGCAGTGGCAGCAGCAGTGGTAGTAGCAGGGGAGGGCGAGGAGGCGGAGTGGAAGTACCCTCCTGTGCTGAGGTAGCGGTCCACCTCCCACCTCTCTGAGAACTCCTGCTCGCACACAACACAACGGGGTGATGAGCGGCGGAGATACTCAACGAGCAGCATCTCACAGGGGATGCTCCGCAAATAGCATGTCCTTTCCCGGGCCTCACCTTGAGGCGGTTATCGAACTTGGAGGCGACAATGACAGTGCGGCGCAGCTGGGGGTCAGCCCGGCGCACCATGTCGAGCCAGAGCGAGGAGCACCACTCCACGCTGCTCTGCTGCAGGAACACGATCAGGCGGTGCGGCGGCGCCATCAGCTCCACCACCATCGCCTCTATGTCCGCTGGGGTGCTCTCCGACTCGCCTCGCCTCGCCTGGCACGGAGGAGGAGAATCATGGGATGGACGGAAGGGTGTACTTGACACAAGCGCGCTGAGCCACACGTCGCTCCAGCCCAACAGCCTCTCATTCCTCTTCCCACTGGCCAACATGTACATCGCCCCTCCATTCACTACGCGCCATCCCGCCCCAGAGCCCCGCCCCCGTCCACACCTGCCATGCGCACCTTGAGGATGAACCCGGGAGTGTCGATGAGCGTGAGCGACGCGCAGAAGGCATACTCCACGCGCATCACGATGGGCTTCGCGCTCACTATGGGCCCTCTCCCCCGCGCCGCCTCGCCGCCACCGCTCGCGCCTGCGGAGCCTGCCGCCGGCGCTCCACTGGTGGCCTGGCGCAGCGAGAGGAGGTGGTCGTGTGTGCGCTGCTTGAGCGCCGCCGCCACCGAGGACAGCGGGTGCAGCACGGGGCCGTACGCGTCGGAGTGCTCGTCCTGGGAGGGGAAGAGACAGAGATGGCATGGACGACGCTCAGGGCCGCCGCTAGCGGAAGATACTCTGAATCGTGGCTAGGATCCGCGTCTACACGGGGAAATGTGCATGCTAGTGAGGTAAGCACATGGAGGGAGTCTACACGGATTCTGTTTGTGAGGGTGCGGGGATCGCACCTGCAGGCGGCAAAGCGGTTGCAGAGCGTCGGGGCGATGCATCATCTGCAGGATGAGGGGGCGACGGGTGCCCATCTCCACCTCGCGGATGTTGAAACGGAAACCTGCAGCCGTACATGGCGAGGGCTAGCATACTTGAAAGTGCGAACGGGTGCAACTTTCCTGTCAAAAATAACACACACTTGTACGGCATTTGCACCTCAGTCTACTAGAATCTCGCCAATTGCTCCTAGCTGCCTCTTTTTCCTCTGTCACTGCCGCCGCCACTTGACAATCTCGCTGCAAATCCCGTTAATCAGCGCGTCTCCCATCCTATGTCGTCATAGGTCGTCATAGGTCGTCATAGGTCGTCATAGGTCGTCATAGGTCGTCATAGATCGTCATATGTCGTCATAGGTCGTCATAGGTCGTCATAGATCGTCATAGGTCGTCATAAGTCGTCATAGGTCGTCATAGATCGTCATAGGTCGTCATGAGTCGTCATAGGTCGTCATAGAGCGTCATAGGTCGTCATAAGTCGTCATAGGTCGTCATAAGTCGTCATAGGTCGTCATAGATCGTCATAGGTCGTCATAGATCGTCATAGGTCGTCATAGGTCGTCATAAGTCGTCATAGGTCGTCAGAGATCGTCATAGGTCGTCATAGGTCGTCATAGATCGTCATAGGTCGTCATAGATCGTCATAGATCGTCATAGGTCGTCATAGGACGTCATAGGTCGTCATAGCACGTCATAGGACGTCATAGGTCGTCATAGGTCGTCATAGGTCGTCATCTGTCGTCATAGGACGTCAAATGTCGTCATCTGTCGTCATAGGACGTCATACGTCGTCATCTGTCACATCTGTCGTATCTGTCGTCCAAATGTCGCCAATTCCTAGCCTGCTCACCCAGCAAGGCTTCGAGGAGCGAGCTCTTGCCGTCTGATTGCCCGCCGACCACCACAATCTCCGGCAGCGGTAGTTGCTCGCCGAACGCCACTGCGCACGACTGCAGACGACTGGAGAACAGAAAAAAAAAACAAAATGAACGATGACATTGTGAAGTGTTGACTATTCGCAGTAGAACAATTCAGTTGACGTGACAAAAAGACCAGATCCGAAGAGCATGAATGGGCTTATGGGAAGGCTGATCAGAAGACATTTGGTTCTTAACGAACCAGTGACACGACAACATTCTAAAATGCGTCTAATCAGCGTTTCAAGGCAATATCGACACATTATAGTTGCTTAGTATGGCCACAATAAGTCTACTTGTTATAATCATGAACCAGGCAATCATTTCCCATCCTAAGATTCCCATCGTGACGGCGGCGATACCTGTACGCCTCGAATCGTGCTCTGCGCTGAGGGTCGTTGTAAATGGCGGCTTCCAAGCGCCCGGCGGAAGCTTCACCAAGCGAGGAGGATGTAGGGAGAAGATGAGAGGTCATGGTTGATAAGACTACTGGTGCTGGCGAACCAACGGTGGATCAGTGGTCGCACCTTGAAGTAACTAATTTCACGATAAAAAAAGTATACCTCGACAAAATATAGCTAAGAATCGGCAGTCAAGCGAGCGACAAAGGTCAGGCGAGATCGCATTTTCCTGGATCAATGTAATGGTGAAGTAAATTGAGGAAACTGCTCGAAGAATGTAATTGCCGGAGGAATAGAAAAGCTATTCTCAAGAAATGAGCGGTTTTGGCCTTATCGCTGGGAAGCTCTTGGGACTAGTGCGGTGTAGCAGATCGAGCGATGGCTGGGGAAGGGGTGGCGGTGGTGGTGTGGTGTCTGCGTGACGCTTTCAATCAAGCAAGCAGATTCTCCGCCGTCCGATCATTGCGCTGACAAACCCAAGGGGTTGCCAGGTTCGAGTTCAAGTTTCTGACAAGATCCTCGATTCCCGCCAACATTGGCTTCGTCAGGGGGGGCCGTGGATTAGTCTGAGACAATAGAGTTGTAAGGAATTACAATTCCTTACTGTACTCGCATTTTAGCGAGTACAATCCGAACACCACGCGTCAGCCCGGTTCGGCCTACAATTCCGCCCCGAACCACTTCCGAGTCGCCACCGCTCCAATCGCAACACTTTCCGAGCCATCCTAGCCCGAACCCTTCGCCTAGCTAGGATTCCTCTTGTAAATTCCCGTCACTTCATTGTATCGTAATTCAGCAGTCATTCATTCTCGATATTCGTTTTACTGCGCACTCTGCAAGTTCATTCATAACACCTGGTATCAGAGCTACTTTCCTAGCCTACCCCGCTTTTTAGAGTGTATTACCCCTCGGGGGGGGGGACGAGGAAGGATGCCTTGGGGTCCAGAAGTTGAGTAGGCCGGCCAAGAGAACGGGTTAGTTGCTCTTCGCGGCCATGGATTTTTAGTGCACTCCTCGGCACCGCCAGATCCTTGCCTTCGACGGTCGCGATCGACCGTGGCCTCCCTCCCCCCGGGCAACGGACAGCTGGAGCTGTCGCGACGTTGAAAACGTAAGTTATTTCCGCTGCGTCGCGACGATTTCGGAGTTATTTTCGTGTGGCAGCTGGCGTCAGCGGATCTGCGTCGGCACCTGCACGAAATTTTCGGAGTCGTCGTCCTGTGCGGCAGTTGGCGTGGTTGTTCGTCAACGTGCACGCGAGATTTTCGGAAGAATCTACTGTGGAGACGAAGAAAAAAGCAAGGGACACTATTAGGACTCGCCAGGCGCTAAAGTAACTGCGTCGGAAAAAGTTTGTGACGAGGAGAGACGCCACGACGACTGCCCGACTATTGCGGGAGTCAACTGCCGTCCCGCCCGACCGTTTAAGTGCAGCGGCTTTTACTGCATGGCGGGCGCGTCACCGACGATTTCGGCAGGAGCGCATGTGGACAGACGGGACTTCATACCCGCCGACACTTACGGGCTGCAACGAAAAACCGGAGTGGCTAAATCGCGCTCAATAGGAGTGGGACGTAGGCGGCGAGGGCAATTCGGGCCCATACACCCCGAAGAAATCTCGCATGACGCTGCGTGCCTGGTACTGTTGACAGCTGGCCGGCCGTTTCGAGAGTGGTTTCCCTGTAAGGAACACATTTTCGGGGACAACTGCAGCAGCCCACGGTTAAACGGCGTTCAAATACCACCCCGACATTTACGGCGGAGAGTGGTAAGGCCACCGGGATATACGGACAGAAACTGCCCGACGGCTAAGCGGGGGTTGGAGAACGATGAAGGGAGCAGGTTAAAAGCCGGTGGGAACGATCTGCCGCCCTCCGTCGCCCGAACCTCACCATCCCCACCAAGTCTTGGTTCCGGCTCATGCAGCCGACCTGACCTGGCCGAATAACGGGGGTAAACACGTACCTACCCGGTGCTGGTTAAAGGCACCTGGTTTGGTGCTCGTTCGACAGCTGTACGAAAATACCAAAAAAAAAGGGGAGTTCGCGGCACTGTTCTACCCCGACAAAAGCGGGCTGGGTGAACGGCACGCGAAAAAGTCGGGGAGCTGCGACGAAAACAGCGGTGCAGTCTACTGTTTCCTCCTGACCCGAGCGTCTACTCGGATTGACGGCGCAGCGGCGAAGTTGGGACCCGGTAGCAGTGGAGCTAGGTGGTGTCAGAATATTATGCTCTAGCCTGTAGTGGGGTGCTCTATAGCGAGTACAACCCTTCTAGGGTTTGCTATTTGTATCCCCATTCTTGCTAGTGCAAACCCTCCTTTGCTCATTTCTCTCTTGCCTAGCTAGGGTTTACCTAGCTATGGCTCATGATTCTAGCTCCTATTTTGACATGCTATCAGAGCGGTTACGCTCCTGGCCTGTGGGCCCGCCTGCTTCCGCTGCCTTCCTGTGTGTCGCGCGTCCCGTGGCGCGCGATGTTCGGAGCGCGCGGCGGTTTCCCACCGTCGAAGCGCCCCCCGTCGCCCGTCGAAGCGCTCCCCCCCGTCGCCCGTCGAAGCGCCCCCGTCGCCCGTCGGAGCGCCCCCCGTCGCCCGTCGAAACGCCCCCGTCGCCCGTCGAAGCGCCCCTGGGACCCGCGCGCGGCCCGTACGGGCTGCGCCAGGCCCGCGCGCGGCCCGTACGGGCTGCGCCAGGCCCGCGCGCGGCCCGTACAGCCCGCGCGCGGCCCGTACGGCCTGCGCCAGGCCCGCGCGCGGCCCGTACGGGCTGCGCCAGGCCCGCGCGCGGCCCGGGCAGCCCGCGCGCGCCTCGTCCGGCCTGCGGCAGGCCCGTGCGCGCGCCTCGTCCGTCCCCCGAGCTTCTGCCGGCGCCCCACCCCCGCTACTGCCCGCGTTCCTGTGTTAGGGTTTGGGGGTGGAGGGTATGGGGGTGCCGTGAGTGTGAGCCGTCCCCTGCTCCTCCTCCTCCGTCTCCCACTGCTGCAGCTGCCGCTGAGGGGGGTGGGTGTGTGGGGAGCCGAAGGAGTGGTGCTGGTTAGAGGGGTGACGTGGGAGTGGAGTTAGGGGTTGCAGCAGGGGGTGTGTGTTGGGGGGTGTGGGACAGTTGGAGGAGGTTGGGTGGAGGCAGCCGTCGTGTCGTCTGCAGCGCCTGTATTCCGGGGTTCTGATAGCCACCGGTAGCTCAGAGAGCCGGTTGCACCTGTCGCCCGTGGGTCCGTTGCTCCTGTCGCTGCTGATCAGACGCAGAGCCTGTTACTCCTGTATTCCGGGGCCCTTGCTCCCGGTAGCCACTAGAGCTGCACCAGAGCCGTCTGTTGCCCGTGTGTCTGCAGCTTCAGTCGTCGCCTCCACTCCTCTCTCCCCTCGCCAGCCCTCCTCCTCCTCACTTGCCCTCTGTGACCACCTCTAGCTTTGCTCATAATTGTGAACTTTAAACTATTGCTTCTTGAACTTGTGCTCAGAATGTGTGGTGACATTGTGATCCACCCTGAGCTTGTACTGCTTTGCTTGCTCTGCTGATTACACCCCACTTTGGCTATGGGGGTGTATCAGAATATTATGCTCTAGCCTGTAGTGGGGTGCTCTATAGCGAGTACAACCCTTCTAGGGTTTGCTATTTGTATCCCCATTCTTGCTAGTGCAAACCCTCCTTTGCTCATTTCTCTCTTGCCTAGCTAGGGTTTACCTAGCTATGGCTCATGATTCTAGCTCCTATTTTGACAGGTGGCGTGATAGGCGCTGTGGGCTGCAAAGCGGTTGGGTGCGAGCTTTTTGAAATAAAACTGCCCCGACTCCGATAGCATTTGCGCTTTCACCATAGCCGAAATATCGCGCGGGGAGCTTCAAACTATACTTCAACCGGCAGACACGGACGCTGGGTGAACGGCGATTTCGCGATATTGTCGGGGAGTCGAAAACACCAAAAAAAGGAGAGCTACACCCTTATACTTCAACCGGCAGACGCGGACGCTGGGTGAACGGTGGTGCGCGATATTGTCAGGGAGTGGAAAACACAAAAAATGGGAGCAGTCGAAGTTTCAAGACTTACCTGCCGACGACGAGCGATGGGTGGCACATCTGCAAAGCGCCGGTGGGAGAAACGTGATAATTTGTTAAGCAGCATCGGCAGGGGCAGTTCGACAACGGGGTTGACGGCGTTGAGGCGCGCTAGGCTCCGTGAACGACGGTCTCGGAATAACCCAGGGCAAGTCCCCGGTTCCCGATTATACCCGCATGCTGGGTTCGGGTGAACTGACGGAAACTACTGGTGACTGAGTGGGCGGCTACATTACGACAGAAAATTTCGGGGGAGAACTACACCTGCAGCCAAGAATTTACGGGGGTTGCGACACCGACAATTACGGAGTTTAACGGAAGAACTTATCGGTTTACGTCGGGGAGCGCCGACATTTTCGGTGGATTTCTTGGCGTTTGGTTAAACGCGCGCGACAACGACGTGAGACAACATCACGGGACCTACACAGAGTTTTTCAGGGGTACGAACGACATTCGACGAACTGGAGGTGGCAGCAGCAACAGTGGAAGGGGGGAGAGACAGCTGGAATTTCTTTATCTCTGCCCTGGAATTATCGGCGCATTACGACAAACTCCTCGGCGAGTCTGGACAAACTGCCGGGAGTAGCTGACATCATCTGACACTGAGAAGTGTTCGACAATTTCGACCGGGGCGACATTCGATCGGGTTACTTCTTCGACAACCATCGCCGACAATCGTATTTGAATTCGCCACCAATCGTCTTCATCGCCAACATTTTCGTACCACCCCCGATTTCACCGCCAGAGGATTTCGGGACGGACATCCAACTCTACTAACGACAATTCGCCCAACTCGACCCGCTCACAACAAACGATTCGATTCTGGCCACGACAGGTGCTGCCAACTGCAACTGCTGAAGATACTGCAGGATTCTGGCACGTGAAGACAGAACAGGTTCATTTCGAGCAACGTGTAATTTCCGTCGCGGTTTCTGGTCTACTGCTGCTGGTTTACCCTTGGAGAATTTTGGGCCACCTAACACCTGGTTTCGTCACCATTTTTCCCACACCGACGCCCTTTCGCCTCGGCATCCATGCTTTTACGTGCGACTTAACGGCTGGTTTTGTTTGTTTTCTCACCTCGGCGCAGCTGTGAAAGTTTTGTGACAGTTTTCTTGGGAGGGGGGAGAAAGTGCGCTGCACTGTTTTCCTTTGGCGTTCTCTCGGCACGATTTCTGACCTTGTCAGAATGCGTCAGCACGACGTACGACTGCGATTGCCTTCAGAAAAATCGATGGTTCCTGTCCATCGCGACTGATCACTGCGTCAGCAGGTCCCCCCAAGGTTCGCGTCATCGTCGACCGCCAGATCGACTTCAAAGTGCATCAACGGCTTGAATTCCAACTTTCAGTTCGTTTTCGTCAGAAGTGTTCGCGTCCGTCAGATCGAAATCTGACTTCATCTACGGCTCACAATCCAACCTCCAATTCAAATTTGAGCAAGTCCATTTACAGCCGTCAGATCTGGATCTCCCTTCATCGACGGTCTACAATCCAACCTTTTCAACTTTAATTGTCCAAGGCATTTCAGCCGTCGGATTCAGCTGAGGAGGAAATCAACGGCATACTCGCTAATGAAGGCTCCGTCTACATACAGAGAGGCCTTATTTGGAAGGTGGGAGAGTGTAAGGAATTACAATTCCTTACTGTACTCGCATTTTAGCGAGTACAATCCGAACACCACGCGTCAGCCCGGTTCGGCCTACAATTCCGCCCCGAACCACTTCCGAGTCGCCACCGCTCCAATCGCAACACTTTCCGAGCCATCCTAGCCCGAACCCTTCGCCTAGCTAGGATTCCCCTTATAAATTCCCGTCACTTCATTGTATCGTCATTCAGCAGTCATTCATTCTCGATATTCGTTTTACTGCGCACTCTGCAAGTTCATTCATAACAAGAGTAGTATTATAGAAGTATTATATTATGATCTTAATCGTATACATACTGTTACGAGTTGCACTAGGTTGTCAAACGAGTACAAAGTATGAGCGAAGGCATGAGCGAATACATATATGCGAAATGTGCAAACGGTAATGCGGTACGTGCGATCTAGCTAGTGCGATGCTTGCATCGAGGTTCGTGCTAGCCCCGAAGCGTAGACCGACAGGGCAAAGTCACCGGTGCACCGTTTGTAGAATATTGCGCACTAGGGTTGGCGAAGCCCCGTTAGCAGTAACGGGCGAACAACGGCTGCTGCTGTACACGGTGTTGAAGAATGCGTTAAGGAATGCCAAAAGATTCCTTATACATACAAAAACCACAGAATAGCTGGAGAATATTGCTTAACAGGCCGATGACCGTGTGGGGCACATGTTGAACAATTTACTCTCCTATCCTAATGGACAGCCATCTACATCACAGGGGGAGTACTATGTGACGACCCATAACGAGTTAAAGGGGGGCGGGAGGGGTTGCCGAGGAGCCAAGTGGCGCGGAGGTTTGGATGGGTGGACGGGGTGAGCCGGAGCCGTCTAGCCACATGAATGCGTGATGCTATAATTTTTTTGTTGTTTCCAGGCAAATTGTTTGGAGCGTCATCAAAGGGAATTATTGAAGGCCAAAAGGAACTAAGCAAGAGTTAGCTGCAGTATTTCGAAACGGGAGGAGACGAGACGACGTTGTTGGATCTATGAGCACAGCGAGGATTCCATAGGGTCTCTAGAGTAGTGCCGACCAAAATGCTCAACGTGGTAGACTGACTAGCTCTAGAGGGGGGAGGAGAAATGATGTGTTCGGTCGGGGGGGAGCAGCACAAATGGCCACGGGCAACTGAGCTCAACGTCGTTGTCACATCGGGGGCAGACCCGCATACAAAGAAAATGTGCGACATAGTCCCGATCTCGTTGGAAACGCAGCTCGAGCATCAACCCCTATCTAAAAAAGAGAAGTTTTAGGAGCTCAAAGGGAGCGAGTGTCAGAATCTAGAATAGAACGAGAATGGATGAACTAGCAGGAAGGTGGGTACAAGTATGAAACCCTAAGTTTGTGTACCCTCTAAGGCTAAACCCACTATAGCCTACACAATAGAAAACATACAATGTTTGACACACCCCCATAGGCGAAGTGGGAGACAACCAGAGGGTCACAAGACCAGTCAAAGCAAAGCAAAGCAAAACAGGCTCAGGGTGGATCTCAAGGATACCACACAAATTCCGAGCACAAGCAAGCAGTCACAAGACCAGTTCACATGCAGTTTGATAATATAGCAAGAGATACAGTGATCGCAACCTAGCAAGTGTAAGCATGCAGGTATATATATAGAGATCACAGTACAAACAGAGTCAAGAAGTAAGCAAGTGAGGTCCAGCAGGCACAAGGCCTAGAAGAGTACAGAAGCGCTGATGGTCACAAGGCTGAAGCGCCTTGGTGAACACATCAGCAGTGTTGGCCTGAGTGGCCACGTAACGCAGACAAAGCTGACCGCGCTGCTGCAGCTCTCGAGCAAGGAAGTACCGCAGGGCGATGTGCTTCGTTCTGTGCTCCAGTCTGTGCTCCTCACACAAGGCAATGGCAGCCTTGTTGTCGACGTACAGCACTGGAGGAGAACGAGGCCGCTCTCCCAAGTCGGTCAGCAGGTAGGTCAGCCAGCGTAGCTCCTGGGCCGCCATGGCTGTGGCGTAGATCTCAGCCTCACAACTGGAGCTGAGAACAGAAGAAGAGCGTGTGGAACGCCAAGAAACTGAGACGACCGCTGAGTAGCCTGGTCGTCCGCCCAAGAAGCGTCTGAGTGACCAGTGAGTACAACTCGGTCTCGCCCTCCAAGCACTAGCCCCATGCCCGACGTACTGCACAAGTAGCGCAACACCCTCTTAGCAGCATCCATGTGCTCCTTCCTGTGACGGCCAGGAGCGACATAGCGTGCAAGGATGCTAAGAGGGTATGCAAGGTCAGGTCGAGTGCAGGTCATCAGGTATATGAGGCAGCCCACAAGCTCTGGATACGGGCCACTCGGCTCTACGGACTCATCCGAAGGCAGAGCTGAGAGCGAGTGACCTGTAGGCAGAGGAGTGGACTGTGGCGAGGAGTACGTGAAGCGGAAGCGCTGAAGGATCTGCTGCACCATGTGTGACTGAGTCAATGTGATGGTGCGCCGTGCTCTGTCCCGGGTGATCCGCAAGCCAAGATAGCTTGTCAGTTCACCCAGGTCTGTGCACGTGTGTCTCTTCTGCAGCTCCGACTTCACGTGGGCGAGTGCCGCAGTGTCAGCAGTGGCAAAGACCAAGTCGTCGACGTACACGAGGATGTAGAACGGCGGCAGCGAGGTGTCGGTGCGTAGAAACAGCGACGGGTCAGCAGTAGAAGGAGCGAACCCAAGAGCCGCAAGTGTCGTCCTCAGTGTGTCGTGCCACTCACGCGGCGCCTGGCGGAGACCGTAGACCGGCCGCTGGAGCCTCCACTGGGTGCCAGGAGGAACCGACCCAGTGAAGCCAGGAGGGCGACGCAGCCAGATCTCCTCGTGCAGGCTGCCCTGTAAGAAAGCTGTGCTGAAGTCAAGTGAGTGAAGCTCGTAGTCGCGCTGAGCGGCTATGTGCAGCAGCACCCGAAGAGTAGTCATCTTCGGGGTGGGGGAGAAGGTCTGGAAGAAGTCTACTCCCTCTCGCTGACTGAAGCCTCGAGCAACGTAGCGCGCCTTGAAGACAGGAGGAGAACCCGACGGCCGCTTCACCCTGAAAATCCACATGCCACTGACGATGTTCGCCCCAGGTGGGGGAACCTCGTCGACGTAGGTGCCTGTGGACTTCCAGGAAGCCATCTCTGCGTCCATAGCTGTCTGCCACTGAGAGGAGTAGGGACCCTCTATCGCCTCTGCGTAAGAGCGCGGGGTCGGGATGTCTGGTGCATCCGGGTCTCCCTCAGGGGCAACTAGCATGGACACGAGATGGGGCAAAGCAGCAGCAAAGCACTGGAACTCCTCCTGTCTATCCTCAAGGACGTCCGTGCCAAGAGCACACTCACCCCCGACGGACGGAGGACAGACAGACTCAGACTCAGCAACAAGGCTAGCGGCGTAGTCTAGACGACACCGGGCAGCAAAGTCAACCAACTCAGCGACCAGAGCAGACGCAGCAGAGGACTCAAAGGTAGGGTCAGTGACAACAGTGGCGAGGAGACGCGTGACAGTGGGACTGGCAGCACGACGGGAGTCAGACTCCGGGTCAAGAAGAGTAGGTAGAGAGGACGCAGGAGGAGACGGTAGAGGGACACGCTGAGGAGCAGTGGAGGGACGCAGGGTCATGTAGTGAGTGCCAGGGACAGGAGGAGGACGCTCACGTGGGACACGACGACCAGTGCGAGCAGTACGAACAGGCGACGCAGGACGAGACTCAGGCTCACGACGCTCCGTAAGACCTCCTGTGGGACCAGTGTAAGGAGAGGGACCAGGGAGAGGCGAGGCAGGCGGTAACTGGGACTGCGACTGGACAGGCAAAGGACACTCTAAGGAGGGAGCAGGACAAGGAGGAGGAGCCTGACCAAGAACCTGCTGAAGGAGTGGTACGAAGTACGGTCGCGGCCGCGCAGCGTCTCCAGAACCACCAGAGACACCAGCGCCAGGGTCCTCAGCACCAGCAGTAGCTCCACCGCCCGGGTCCTCAGCACCAGCAGCAGCTCCACTGCCCGGGTCCTCAGCACCAGCAGCAGCTCCACCCCTCGGGTCCTCAGCGCCAGCAGCAGCTCCACCGCTCGGGTCCTCAGCACCAGCAGTAGCTCCACCGCTCGGGTCCTCAGCACCAGCAGTAGCTCCAACTCCAGGGTCCGTAGCACCAGCAGCAGCTCCACCGGCCGGGTCCTCCGCACCAGCAGCAGCTCCACCGCCCGGGTCCTCAGCACCAGCAGCAGCACCACCGGTCCGCAGCACCAGGAGCGCCACTCCGAAGGCTGCAGCGCCGTGTGTACCACTCTCGGATCTGCTGAAGGGAGGGGAGCTCCCGGGTAGGAGGGGAAGCACTGGTACCCGCTCCAGCAGCACCTCTCCGGAGGTCGCAGTATGGTAGGTACCTCTCCTGCAGCTGCTGCGAGGAGAGGGCTCCTCCAGGTGTGGCACTCTCAGGCTCAGCACCCCCAGACTCAGCACCTCCAGGCTCAGCACCCCCAGGCTCCGCACCTCCAAGGTCTGCACCCCCAGGCTCCGCACCCCCAGGCTCAGTATGTCAGAGGTCCACTGGTGATCCCCGATTGATCCTAGGGAAGGGTTACAGGCACGTTGGCCTGGGGGGTTATGGGCGCACTCACCCGCTACTATAACAAGCCCTTTTATCCCAGTGGTTAGTGGCTGGGATTCTGACATGGTATCAGAGCGAAGGTCTCGGGTTCGAATCCCGGTGTGTGCACCTCGGGCATCCCAGTGCGGGGGGGTGTCAGAGGTCCACTGGTGATCCCCGATTGATCCTAGGGAAGGGTTACAGGCACGTTGGCCTGGGGGGTTATGGGCGCACTCACCCGCTACTATAACAAGCCCTTTTATCCCAGTGGTTAGTGGCTGGGATTCTGACACAGTACCCCCAGGCTCAGCACCCCCAGGCTCCGCACCCCCAGACTCAGCACCGCCAGGCTCCTCACTCGCAGGCGCAGCACCCCTAGCAGGACGAGAGTCGACAGCGACCTCGACAGGCTCAACCGGGTCTACCTGGGACACACCTGAGGGAGCGGCACCCTGAGGGGGGAGGGGGTCTACCACAGCAGCACCTGGCGCGAGGAAGAGAGGCGGGGGAGGGAGCGGGGCAGTGCGGTAGGGGAAGAGGCGGTAGTAGGGGACGGACTCGTCAAAAGTGACGTCCTGAGAGGGCAGAACCCGGCGCGAGGTGACGTGGTAAAACTGCCAACCAGGGGCGTCCGGGACAAAGCCAAGGAAGACACAAGGAACAGCGCGACGGGAGAGCTTGTCCGCGGACGTGTCGCGAACAAAAGCTCGGGATCCCCAGACCCGGAAACGCGACGCATCGCCAACCTCTCCCGTCCAACGCAGTGTCGGGGAAGTCTCCGGCAAGGAGACACGGGGCCAGAGGTTGAGCTGATGCGCAGCGTATCGGACCGCAAACGGCCACAGAAAGTGGGGAGCAGCCGCATGGATCAGGGAGGTACGAGCGACCTAACCCATATAGTTTGACACACCCCCATAGGCAAATTGGGGGAGAACAAAGGGTCACACGACCAGTCAAGAGAAGCAAAGCAAGCTCAGCCGCACTGGGATGCCCGAGGTGCACACACCGGGATTCGAACCCAAGACCTTCGCTTTGATACCATGTCAGAATCCCAGCCACTAACCACTGGGATAAAAGGGCTTGTTTATATAGCGGGTGAGTGCGCCCATAACCCCCCAGGCCGACGTGCCTGTAACCCTTCCCTAGGATCATCGGGGATCTCCAGTGGACCTCTGACACCCCCCCGCACTGGGATGCCCGAAGTGCACACACCGGGAATCGAACCCGAGACCTTCGCTCTGATACCATGTCAGAATCCCAGCCACTAACCACTGGGATAAAAGGGCTTGTTTATGTAGCGGGTGAGTGCGCCCATAACCCCCCAGGCCAACGTGCCTGTAACCCTTCCCTAGGATCAATCGGGGATCACCAGTGGACCTCTGACACCCCCCCGCACTGGGATGCCCGAGGTGCACACACCGGGATTCGAACCCAAGACCTTCGCTCTGATACCATGTCAGAATCCCAATCACTAACCACTGGGATAAAAGGGCTTGTTTGTGTAGCGGGTGAGTGCGCCCATAACCCCCCAGGCCAACATGCCTGTAACCCTTCCCTAGGATCATCGGGGATCTCCAGTGGACCTCTGACAGGGCTTCCATGACTTACGACTGTCAAACATTATATATGTTGTGTTTGTTTAGGCTACAGTGGGTTAGCCTATAGGGGGTACACAATTCTAGGGTTAGGTACTTGTACTGATTTCACTGTTAGTTCAATCATTCCTGTCCGTTCATTCTGACATGGTATCAGAGCAGGTCCTTCACTAGGACCGTTTTAGGGCCCACCGCTACCTACCTACCTACCTACCGTGCGCCCTCGTGCGCCCTCGCGCCCTCGTGCGCCTCTTACTACCGTGCGCCCTCGTGCGCCCTCGCGCCCTCGTGCGCCTCTTACTACCGCGCGCCCTCGTGCGCCCTCGCGCCCTCGTGCGCCTCTTACTACCGCGCGCCCTCGTGCGCCCTCGCGCCCTCGTGCGCCTCTCCCTACCGCGCGCCCTCGTGCGCTCTTGCGCCCTCGTGCGCCTCTCCCTACCGCGCACGCACGGCCTGCTAGCCACCCGCGCGCGGCCCGCTTTCCGCGGCGTCGTCGCCAGCCCGCGGCGTCGTCGCCTGCCCGCGGCGTCGTCGCCTGCCCGCGACGTCGTCGCCTGCCCGCGGCGTCGTCGCCTGCCCTCGTCGCGTCGACCTGCCCGCGGCGTCGCCACCTGCCCGCCGCGTCGCCCTGCCCGCGGCGTCGCCACCTGCCCGCCGCGTCGACCTGCCCGCGGCGTCGCCACCTGCCCGCCGCGTCGACCTGCCCGCGGCGTCGCCACCTGCCCGCCGCGTCGCCCTGACCTAATCCGCCTCTCGCCCCTGGAGCAGCCGCCACTGCAGCAGCAGCCCCTGGAGCAGCCGCCACTGCAGCAGCAGCCCCTGGAGCCGCCCGCCACTGCAGCAGCAGCCCCTGGAGCCGCCCGCCACTGCAGTAGCAGCCCCTGGAGCCGCCCGCCACTGCAGCAGCCCCCCCTGGAGCAGCCCGCACCTGCAGCAGCCGCCCCTGGCCCCTGGAGCCGCCGCCACTGCAGCAGCCGCCCCTGGCACCTGGAGCAGCTGCCGTCGCGGCCCGGCCTCGCCCTGCAGCAGCTGCCGCGGAGCTCCCTGCTGCGGCCCGGCCCAGCCCTGCAGTTGTAGCGGCCCCGCTGTCGCCACCGTCTTGCGCCTGCCGCGCCGACCACTGGTGAGCATTGCCCAGCACTGCTACCGCTGCTACTGCTGCTACTGCCTTTTCTACTCCCACTGCCACAGCTCCTGCTGTTACTACTGTTGCTGCCGCTACTGCTACTACTGCTGCTCCTGGCGTGGCCAGATGCAGCTCCAGGGCCGTGCGCGTGAGTCCCTCACGCCCCAGCAGCTTCGTGCGCGTGAGTGGTACGCTAGTTGGGGCTGTCGGGGTGGCCGTAGTGGTGGTCGCTCTGGAGTGGGTCGGTCGGGAGCTTCTGGTAGTGGACAGGTGCAGCTGCCGTGCCCTCCTTCGCCCCAGCTGCTTCGTGCGCGTGCGTGGTACGCTAGTTGGGGCTGTCGGGGTGGCCGTCGTGGTCGTCGCTCTGGAGTGCGTTGTTCGGGAGCATCTGGTAGTGGACAGGTGCAGCAGCAGTGTCCTCTTACGCTCCAGCGGGCCCGTGAGTGGTACGCCAGTTTGGGCTGTCGGGGTGGCCGTAGTGGTAGTCGCTCTGGCGTGCGTTGTTCGGGAGCATCTGGTAGTGGACAGGTGCAGCAGCAGTGTCCTCTTACGCTCCAGCGGGCTCGTGAGTGGTACGCGAGTTTGGGCTCTCGGGGTGGTGGTCGTGGTAGTCACTCTGGAGTGCGTCGTTCGGGAGCTTCTGGGCGCGGACCGGTGCAGCTGCCGTGTAGTGTGAGTGAGGCTGCCGCTCTAGGTGCTAGTGAGACCGCCACTGCAGGTGCTCGCGTGTCTGCCACCTCAGGTGATGGTGAGGCTGCTGCTCTAGGTGCTAGTGCGTCCGTGCCCGCTGGTACTGAGTCGACTGCAGCACTGCACACCTTCACACTGGACTCAGGTGCTTCTCGCTGTTTCTTTCGTGACCGCACTGTCCTTGAGCCACTCGCTCGGCCAGTTGCTGTCTCCCTCGCTGACCCCTCTTGGGGTCCGGTCGTTGCGACCTCCTCCACTGTCCTTCCTTGTCCTGCGGTCCCGTCAGGCACACTGTCAGGTCTCTACCTCCCCTCGTTCTCTACGAACTTGGTGGCGGGTAGTGCGCTCCAGGACAGGGGTGTCCACCAGTTCACCCCTGCTTACGAGCGCGTGACCCACTGCACGTGTGCTCGGACGGGCCGTCACCTGGCTACCTTCACTCGGCAGCCGGGGTCGGACCTGTACACACTGACCACTGAGTCCCCTCAGGTCGCTGCGTCCGCGTCTGCGTCTGCGTCAGGTCAGCTGTCCGCCCCCTGCTCGTGTCGCTCTCTGGCGCATGAGACTGTCCTCTGGCACCACCGCCTTGGTCACCCGTCTGTGCAGCGCCTTCGGGCCATGCACAAACGGGACCTTGTTGCTGGTCTTCCCAGGGTTCTCCCTCCCCTCCCACCCTCGCCTGCTCCTCCCTGTCTTCCTTGTGTCGAGGGGTGGCAGCGCGCCGCTCCTCACTCCTCCTCCTTCCCCCCGACGACTGCTCCTTTGCAGACGCTCCACATGGACGTGTGGGGCCCAGCCCGCGTCCGTGGTCAGGGTCAGGAGAGGTACTTCCTGATTGTTGTTGACGACTTCTCGCGCTACACCACGGTCTTCCCCTTGCGCGCCAAGGGTGACGTCCCTGATGTCTTGATCCCTTGGATCCGCAGATCTCGTCTCCAGCTCAGTGAGCGTTTCCGCTCTGACTTCCCTGTCCTGCGTCTGCACTCTGACAGAGGTGGGGAGTTTTCCTCTGGCCTCTTGGAGGCCTTCTGTCAGCAGGAGGGCATTGAGCAGTCGTTCACACTTCCGGCCTCTCCACAGCAGAATGGGGTTGCTGAGTGCCGCATTGGCTTGGTCATGGAGGTCGCTCGTACCTCCTTGGTTCATGCGGCTGCCCCCCACTTTCTGTGGCCGTTTGCAGTCCGATACGCTACGCATCAGCTCAACCTCTGGCCCCGTGTCTCCTTACCGGAGACTTCTCCGACACTGCGTTGGACGGGAGAGGCTGGCGATGCGTCGCGTTTTCGGGTCTGGGGATCTCGAGCTTTTGTTCGCGACACGTCCGCGGACAAGCTCTCCCGTCGCGCTGTCCCCTGTGTCTTCCTTGGCTTTGTCCCGGACGCGCCTGGTTGGCAGTTCTACCACGCCACCTCGCGTCGTGTCCTTGCCTCTCAGGACGTCACTTTTGACGAGTCCGTCCCCTACTACCGCCTCTTCCCCTACCGCACTGCCCCGCTCCCCCCCCCGCCTCTCTTCCTCGCTCCAGGTGCTGAGGTACCAGACCCCCTCCCCCCTCAGGGTGCCGCTCCCTCAGGTGTGTCCCAGGTAGACCCGGTTGAGCCTGTCGAGGTAGCTGTTGACTCTCGTCCTGCTGGGGGTACTGAGCCTGCCCGTGAGGAGTCTGGGGGTGCGGAGCCTGGGGGTGCGGAGCCTGGAGGTGCTGAGCCTGGGAGTGCGGAGTCTGGAGGTGCTGCGTCTGGGGGTGCTGCGTCTGGAGGTGCTGAGCCTGGGGGTGCTGAGCCTGACCGTGCTGAGTCTGGGGGTGCGGAGCCTGGGGGTGCGGAGTCTCGAGGTGCTGAGCCTGGGGGTGCTACGTCTGGGGGTGCTGTGTCTGGAGGTGCTGATCCTGAGCGTGCTACACCTGGAGGAGCCCTCTCCTCCCAGCAGCTGCAGGAGAGGTACCTCCAGTACTGCAGCCTCCGGAGAGGTGCTGCTGGAGCTCGTACCAGTACTTCCCCTCCTACCCAGGAGCTCCCCCCCATTCAGCAGATCCGAGAGTGGTACGCGCGGCGCTGCAGTCTTCGGAGTGGTGCTCCTGGTGCTGCGGACCCCAGCGGTGGCGCTGCTGCTGGTGCTGAGGACCCGGGCGTTGGAGCTACTGCTGGAGCTGAGGACCCGGACGGTGGAGCTGCTGCTGGTGCTGAGGACCCGAGCGGTCGAGCTGCTGCTGGTGCTGAGGACCCGGGCGTTGGAGCTACTGCTGGAGCTGAGGACCCGAGCGGTGGAGCTGCTGCTGGTGCTGAGGACCCGAGCGGTCGAGCTGCTGCTGGTGCTGAGGACCTGGACGGTGGAGCTGCTGCTGGTGCTGAGGACCCTGCCGCTGGTGTCGCTGCTGGTTCTGGAGACGCTGCGCGGCCGCGACCGTACTTCGTACCACTTCTTCAGCAGGTTCTTGGTCAGGCTCCTCCTCCTTGTCCTCCTCCCTCCATAGAGTGTCCTCCGCCTGTCCAGTCGCAGTCCCAGTTCCCGCCTGCCTCGCCTCTCCCTGCTCCCTCTCCTTATACTGGTCCCACAGGAGGTCTTACAGAGCGTCGTGAGCCTGAGTCTCGTCCTGCGTCGCCTGTTCGTACTGCTCGCACTGGTCGTCGTGTCCCACGTGAGCGTCCTCCTCCTGTCCCTGGCACTCACTACATGACCCTGCGTCCCTCCACTGCTCCTCAGCGTGTCCCTCTACCATCTCCTCCTGCGTCCTCTCTACCTACTCTTCCTGACCCGGAGTCTGACTCCCGTCGTGCTGCCAGTCCCACTGTCACGCGTCTCCTCGCCACTGTTGTCACTGACCCTACCTTTGAGTCCTCTGCTGCGTCTGCTCTGGTCGCTGAGTTGGTTGACTTTGCTGCCCGGTGTCGTCTAGACTACGCCGCTAGCCTTGTTGCTGAGTCTGAGTCTGTCTGTCCTCCGTCCGTCGGGGGTGAGTGTGCTCTTGGCACGGACGTCCTTGAGGACAGACAGGAGGAGTTCCAGTGCTTTGCTGCTGCTTTGCCCCATCTCGTGTCCATGCTAGTTGCCCCTGAGGGAGACCCGGATGCACCAGACATCCCCACCCCGCGCTCTTACGCTGAGGCGATGGCGGGTCCCTACTCCTCTCAGTGGCAGACAGCCATGGACGCAGAGATGGCTTCCTGGAAGTCCACAGGCACCTACGTCGACGAGGTTCCCCCACCTGGGGCGAACATCGTCAGTGGCATGTGGATTTTCAGGGTGAAGCGGCCGCCGGGTTCTCCTCCTGTCTTCAAGGCGCGCTACGTGGCTCGAGGCTTCAGTCAGCGAGAGGGAGTTGACTTCTTTCAGACCTTCTCCCCCACCCCGAAGATGACCACTCTTCGGGTGCTGCTGCACATAGCCGCTCAGCGCGACTACGAGCTTCACTCACTTGACTTCAGCACTGCTTTCTTACAGGGCAGCCTGCACGAGGAGATCTGGCTTCGCCGCCCTCCTAGCTTCACTGGGTCGGTTCCTCCTGGTACCCAGTGGAGGCTTCAGCGGCCGGTCTACAGTCTCCGCCAGGCACCGCGTGAGGCACGACACACTGAGGACGACACTTGCGGCTCTTGAGTTCGCTCCCTCTACTGCTGACCCGTCACTGTTTCTACGCACAGACACCTCACTGCCGCCGTTCTACATCCTCGTGTACGTCGACGACTTGGTCTTTGCCACTGGTGACACTGAGGCACTCGCCCACGTGAAGTCGGAGCTGCAGAGGAGACACACGTGCACAGACCTGGGTGAACTGACAAGCTATCTTGGCTTGCGGATCACCCGGGACAGAGCACGGCGCACCATCACCTTGACTCAGTCACACATGGTGCAGCAGATCCTTCAGCGCTTCCGCTTCACGTACTCCTCGCCTCAGTCCACTCCTCTGCCTACCGGTCACTCGCTCTCAGCTCTGCCTTCGGATGAGTCCGTAGAGCCGAGTGGCCCGTATCCAGAGCTTGTGGGCTGCCTCATGTACCTGATGACCTGCACTCGACCTGACCTTGCATACCCTCTTAGCATCCTTGCGCGCTATGTCGCTCCTGGCCGTCACAGGAAGGAGCACATGGATGCCGCTAAGAGGGTGTTGCGCTACTTGTGCAGTACGTCGGGCATGGGGCTAGTGCTTGGAGGGCGAGACCGAGTTGTACTTACTGGACACTCAGACGCTTCTTGGGCAGACGACCAGGCTACTCAGCGGTCGTCTCAGGGTTACACCTTCAGCCTTGGCTCCGGCTCAGTTTCTTGGCGTTCTACACGCTCTTCTTCTGTTCTCAGCTCCAGTTGTGAGGCTGAGATCTACGCCACACCCATGGCTGCCCAGGAGCTACGCTGGCTGACCTACCTGCTGACCGACTTGGGAGAGCGGCCTCGTTCTCCTCCAGTGCTGTACGTCGACAACCAGGCTGCCATTGCCTTGTGTGAGGAGCACAGACTGGAGCACAGAACGAAGCACATCGCCCTGCGGTACTTCCTTGCTCGAGAGCTGCAGCAGCGTGGTCAGCTTCGTCTGCGTTACGTGGCCACTGAGGCCAACCTTGCTGATGTGTTCACCAAGGCACTTCAGCCTTGTGACCATCAGCGTTTCTGTACTCTTCTAGGCCTTGTGCCTGCTGGACCTCACTTACTTACTTCTTGACTCTGCTTGTACTGTGATCTTTATATATATGCCTGCATGTTTACACTTGCTAGGTTGTGATCACTGTATCTCTTGTTATATTATCATCCTGCATGTGAACTGGTCTTGTGACCACTTGCTTGTGCTCGGAATTTGTGTGGTATCCTTGAGATCCACCCTGAGCTTGTTTTGCTTTGCTTTGACTGGTCTTGTGACCCCTTGCTCTCCCCCACTTTGCCTATGGGGGTGTGTCAAACATTATATATGTTGTGTTTGTTTAGGCTACAGTGGGTTAGCCTATAGGGGGTACACAATTCTAGGGTTAGGTACTTGTACTGATTTCACTGTTAGTTCAATCATTCCTGTCCGTTCATTCTGACAACGACAACAGGCCTCCACATCTGACTCAGTGCACCACAAGCGTTGCTGACAGTGAAGGAGCTGGTTGGGTGCGTCTTGATGCGGTATGTGGAACGGGCGATTTTGATACGTCAGAGTAGGGAGGTCAATTGTTGGATTCGAACAGGTATGGATGAGTATTGCTCGTGTGAGTCTCTTGTGTGAATATTCATCAATGTTTCACTTCCCACTTCTTACCGACCAGTTGCATAACAAATTCTTCGAAAGCGTCCACGAGGGTGGCAATATCCACCAAGCTGGGATGATTTTCTGCCTGACATGGTTTTCTTTCTTGATTTAAGGTCGATGGTGTCGTTTCTTCGTGATCGGGCTTTGGCGTGTTGTGTAAAGTCCAATTGCAAAGGTCGCCTTCAGTTAGAGACGTGGAAGTTATACCGACGAGCAAGCATATACTGACAAGAACGGTCGTATCCGTGCGCGAGGAACTAGAGGAGACCTCTTGCTCCAGATAAGATTCCTAGGGCCTGATGTTCCTGACCCTCCGCGTCGACCAAATTGCTGCAAAGCCGTTCATCCACTTCAGACTTCTGCCATCCATTTTGATTCTCCCAAGCATGTTCAATTCCTTTGATGAACATCGCTGCCTCTGATTGCGCCACGTCGTCCCGAATTTGTGAATGTACAGTTTCACATGCTGTCGAAAGGCCACTTCAATCCTTCATAGGACCCGTTGAGTCTGGAATTTTTGCCCTCTGAAGACAGCTTTGCACCGCTCGCGCCACTGGTACAGTGCAATTGACGTTATCGTCAGCTCCGAAAAATCTGAGCTGGTACCCTGCGAGTCCGTTGTGCGGCCAGGATTCAGCATGCTCAGACTGCGCCGAAGAGCTGTGGAAACCACTTGAATCTTGGGGCAAAGGGCCAAACAGTGCTCCAGTGTCTCAGGTTCCCCGCCTTACGGGGATACTGGCTTGCTGCTGAGGAAAGCAAGTCGCTCCCCTACCTGCAAATTCAGACCGTGGATCTGGGTGAGCATGTCAGGTGGACGGCTGGGAACTGCTAAAGAATCCTGCGTGCTCACAACCCTTTTCCACTTGATGTTCCCTCCCCATCGTGCCGCCCATTTTGCGTGCTTGTATGTTTTTTTCCGGGCCTCCTTCCACCCTTCCCTCATCCGCTTCATGGGAATAATGCGCCCATCCTCCAGGAGTGAGGAGAGTCAGCCGAGCGAGGGAGCACAGTCGGAAGCCCCAGCCCCCTGTACCACCTTGCAGGGAAAGCTCCCATTGCCTTTAGCACTAACTTCGCAGGGCCGCTGCTGCCCAAATGATTCATTAGTTCTGCCATGGATTTTTGTGACAACTCCCCAGCTTCACTCATTGTGAACAAGTCACTTAGGCGCAGGTCCCATAGCTTCCTGGCGTCTTTTTTACCCCTAGTCGGTGTGGTGCCCCGCAGCCGTATATTTCTGAAAACAACCTTTTCCTGCAAGATCTCATCCCTCGATGTAGCCGGGGCACGCAAGCACAGAGGCGAGCCAGAGAGGCTCTCACACGTCTGTTTCCACCGGATGCTGCTTCCTTCTTAGTGTTTAAACAACTTTTCGTGGGCCCCGAAAGACTCAGCTCCCAGAGGAAGGTTCGCCGCCAGCTCCATCAGGTCCTTTTTGAGGCCATTGCTCTCCGTGATGTACAGACCTGCCCTTCTCGCCGCTAGACAAATGATAAAGTTTTCCGGTTCACTTACCCCGATTCCACCCACTTCTCTCGTTGTATACAGCAACACTCTGCTCCATAGGAAGAAACCTTTCGCCGCTGATACCCTGTTCCCAGACGTGAATTCGTGTAACATTCGCACCAGATCCTCCTAAATGACTCCAGATGGCTGGAAGACCTGGGCCTGAAAGGCAATCAGCTGGGTGATTTAGAATCGTGGAAGCGATCATGGCCATGTTTGGAAGTTTTGTGGAGGTACAATGTTTGTTCAAAGGAGTTCGGGTCAAGTAGTCGTGTCAGGGAGGACTTGCCGCCAAGGAAGCGCGGTTCCCGTAGCTTACATATGATGGCAAAGCTTGTAGGTGCATTCGTGCTTGCAGGGTCAGACTATCAGCACATGTGGGAGGTGTGTCGCACACTTGGTGTCCCTAGGCTGGGTCATGGAACATTTTGCAGATGTTTGGATGGAGAAAATGGTATGTGGAGTGTGATCATTGAGCAGGCGAGGGTGAACATGGAGGGGGTGCCCGCGAGCATGGCATTGCGTCCTGTTCCTGCCCATATTTTACGCGTGGACGGGAGGTGGTCTGCGCTGCATTGGAACAACACCATGGATCGCGTTGTACGGGCATTTATCACTCGTATGAGGCATACAACACGAGTGAGACGTGGTTGGAGGGATAGGGTACTTGGTCCAACGAATTGGAGTTAGGCGGATGATATTTTGAAGGTGTGGCGGCGGCTGTTTATTGATTTAACTGAGCATGTCAGATTGTCCCCTGACGTGAGTGCCACTGTGGCCCCTCAAGAGAGGGTGGGGCTTGTTTCACCACGAGGCACTTCGTCTACCGACCCCGATGCATCACGCGGATTCTCCCATGGCTTTGGAGTTGGTCAATCGCGAACTCCAATTACGCCTCAGCCTTCGCAGCGTAAGACACATAACGGGGGGCGTGGGGCACGTCGTAGTTTACTCGCTACGTATACTAAATTGGCATATTAAGCACGAGTTGACATGTTTTATTTTGAAGTCTTGCTAGTTCATGGTTAGTTTGTGATTGCACGCATGTTACTCTAATTCATCTATTCATCTTTATGTCGGTGGTATGTGTTTAGGTGACACGAGGTCCGGGTGATCAAGTGGATAACGTGTCGGGAGTTGCAAATTCCCAAGGGTGAATGCTTTCACTCTTGTCTACCAGGTATGATCGTGACAAGCCAATATCCCTTGTGTCTCTTATGAGGCGACACGCGTTATCTCAGGTGCTACCCAACATACCCCCCGATTACCCCTTACTAACCTCCTCCGCTTGCTCCCCATACTCTTCCGCTTGCCCCCTTGTCCCTCTTAATGAGCAATTGGGTGACCTTTCCCAAGCTCCACACACCCCTTTAAAGCGAGGTGCGGCTGGTGCAGTGAAGGGGGGGTCGGTCAGCGGAGCGAGGGGGGTGACAGATGGGGTGGCGAGAGGGGCAGGGGGCGCAAGGAAGTGCGGAACGGAGCGAGTAGAGTTCAGAGTGGGAATGGTGGAGGCTTCACCCCATCCGCACACCGTCAGCCCTCGGATAGAAGTGCCCCTCGGGATAAAAAATTGTGGATAATAATTGTGGGCTAATAATTGTGGATTTTTATAAGCGCTAGCACGACATATATGAAACACGTTTTTTTTTTTTTTTTCTCTCACGGAACTGGACATCTCGATCTTACGATTTGGAGCGAGTCAAAACGATACAGGGTTGTGATTGAGAATCTCGCGCAAGTTGGCAGGGAATGATTTCCTGCCAACACACACAGTCAGAATGAGTCAATTTGCGCCTCTGACAGGTCATTCTGACTGGACGTGCTGGCAATGAGCCGAACGAGGTGATTGGCATCGAGATTCAAAATGTGGGAATGGAAATGTGAGTTTTCTTACAACAAATTCAGTAAAATTTTAAAATCAACAACCAATAGGGGGACCGGATATAAGCGCCCTCATTCTTTTATAAGCGCCGGCGCTTTTTTAAGGCCAGCGCTTCTATCCGGGGGCTTATGCGTATATGCCATGGTGGCGTCCTGGTGCCATGGCTTGGTGTGGAGTGCCATGGGGCCGAGCATGAGGTCCTATGGAGTAGCATCGAGTTCACCGGCTCATGCGTGGTAGCATGTCCTAGGTTGGCCTGTGTTGATATGACATGGCATAGCATGTCATAAGTGACATGTCCTTCATAAGCATTGCACTCGCAGAAAGAGGTCGCAGCCATTGGCTATGCACTTCGTTCTTTTGTAGCTCCTCTACTGTCTCTCCCTTCCTCTTCTCTTATCTCTCCACTCTCCCTCCATTCATCTTTTTCCTCACCCTCACTCCTCTCCACTCTCCTTCTGCCTGTCCCCCACAACTGGTGTGTGCGTATGGCATGTATCGCATCATGCACTTGCATACCCTCTTGATGGTGTAGTTCCTCCGGTATGGCCAATATGAGTAGATCAAGTGTATATCCAGCAACGCTAGCATGCAAGAATGTCACGAAGGGCAGCGCGAACATATCAAGGCATTTGCGGCCTCTGTTGTGCGTGCTACGTATGGGATTGTCCGCTTTGTTCGCTAACGAGACTATAGCGACACTCGACGACGTTATTCATTTCTTAAGAGAGGCAGCACCAGATGCGACGCTTCAACTCATTACATCAGGGTTAGCCGCAGGTAAGTTGAAATATGGTTTTGAGTCAACACATATTAGATGCGGAGTTTATTCATATGAGTACGAATATTGTGTGCACCTTCATATATGTACCCAAATGACACCCAGACCCCGAGTCAGAGCGCATGGAAACGGGCGCCATGGTCGAGATGCACCGTCAAGAGTACATCCGCATTTTCAAAGGCCGCGTTCACGGAGGCTACGAGAATGTTACATCTACTGGAACGACCTTATCGAGTGCTGCCTGGCGTCAAGTTTTCCTTTCCGATTATGCAGCTCGATCATCGCAGGATACCTAGACCTGTGGAGGGCTTGTTTTGGGGAGGAACAAGGCGTGGAAAGGCATTTTCTCTACAATGCCAGGGAGGTAATAAACTGCATGCATTAAAAAGACTCACCAATAGAAAGATCTCTATGCACTGTCCGCTCTTGATTCTTCCTATTCCACTCCATAAATTGTAGCTTATCCCATCGCTCCTGATGTACTACAGGTTGTCTCAGGCTGAGGACCGGCGTCGAGTCAGTAGACCATGATGTGGTGGATAATTTGATGGATACACCTAATCCAATGGCGCAAGACAGCGCCGACGGTCGAGCTGCCGATCAAGAATACACTCCACCCCCGACAATGCACCGCTGCCAGCACCGCAAATGTGGTATCAACAGATGTGGTAGTTCAGCCGCAATTTTGGCATCCCATGTTCCGGAAAAGGTACCTAAAAAATATATATATAGGTTAATATATATAGGTTAATATATAGGTTTATATACAGATGTGGGTTTATATGTATAGATGGGGGATGATAATGGGTTGTGGAACACGATTCTTAGAGAGGCGGAAAAATCGATGGCATCGGTGTAAAAAGAGATGGGCAAACGAGACATTCCAGGAGAATGGGTAACGGTAGATGGTCGGTGGTCACATGTCTCAAAGGGCGAGTGGTGTACCATGTCATTCATGGATGCCGTTACACGGAAGATATTGAACCGTGTGACAACCAAAAAAGGGGTTGATGATACTGCATCCGTGCGGTTGGAGCGGGTTGCGTTTGACAAATGAGTTGATGAGCTGGCGCTGTTGGGATTTAATGTGAAAGGAATCATTTCGGACCAAGGGACGACATTCAGAGGTGCTGCAACATAGTGGAACTGAATCATCAGGTGGATTGGCGGCACGTGAAGAAAATGTTTTCTGCAAAGAGCATGAGGATGCGGTGCGGGTGCTGGTAGTTGTGGATAAGGCAAGTTGTATTGAGGACGTGTGGTTGGCTACGGTGGAAGGGCTGCATGCAATGGTTGTGGAAATGTGGTTTGGACGAAGAGGCGAAGACATCACTCAAATCGACTCTTGTGCAATCGATCTGCACAGCCATGGGCACCATTGTCTAAGTGCACATGACACCCGATGAAGCAAAGTGAAAGTTTCCAGAGCTCAGAAAGGTGCGGCAAGTGGGGGGGAACAGGGGGTTGTAGATGTTCATGTGGCTTATGCTAAGTTGCGATCTGAGTAGAACAATGTTGTAGTAGCGGAAGCTTTAATGAAAAGATTGAACCACCTTGCGCTGGTATGTGAGGGCAAAGTAGATTGATTATAGCAAAGAGATACAAGATTATATAATAGTACAAGGAATACGAAAAGATACGGTTGTAACTACTTTACTGTTGCTGTTGCGGTTCGATACAGTGACGACTCGGGCAACTGCTCTGTAACGAGTCAGTTGTGTGTCCTTGCTGTCGCGCTGTATTTGTCAGGTCAAAGGTCGCTGACCTTTGACTTTCGCGTAACCTCCAGCAACCTCTTAAGCTCCGAGGGTTGACTCGCGGGTGCTTCGATATGGTTCACTTCGCTTCTGGTGCGGTGTTTCGACACGACAGAGGCGCTTACGACTTGTTGTTTCCAACACTCCCCTTCGCTTCTGGAGTGTCGTTGCTGATGACGTGGCTCTGTCCAGTCAGCAGCATGCAGTATTCGAATTTCTGCTTTCCGAGTTTCTTGGTCAAATAGTCAGCTGCCATCTCGGACGTGGGGCAGTATGACAGCTCGAGTCTCTCCTGTTAGAATCGTAGGTGTGGGGCCTAGGCTTAGTAGCCTAGGCCCACACTAGGAGGTAGGTGGGTGTGCTCTAGAACTAGGAGTTAGGGTTTACGAAGGAGAATTGGAACGAAGAATGAATGGTGACTAGCAAGCAGCAGAACACACAAATAGCAAACCCTAAGGGGTTGTACTCACTATTGAGCACCCCACTGCAGGCTAGACAAATAACATTCTGACACACCCCCATAGCCAAAGTGGGGTGTAATCAGCAGAGCACACAAAGCAGTACAAGCTCAGGGTGGATCACGACGTCACCACACATTCTGAGCACAAGTTCAAGAACCAATAGTTTATAAATTGTAAGCAGAGCTAGAGGCAGTCACAGAGGGCAAGTGAGGAGGAGGAGGGCTGGCGAGATGAGAGAAGAGTGGAGGCGACGACTGAAGCTGCAGACACACGGGCAACAGGCGGCTCTGGTGCAACGCTGGTGGCTACCGGGAGGAGAAAGGCCCCGGAATACAGGAGTAACAGGCTCGGCGGCTGAACAGCAGCGGCAGGAGCAACGGACCCACGGGCGACAGGTGCAACCGGCTCTCTGAGCTACCGGGATTGAGCGCCCCGGAGTACAGGCGCTGTAGACGACACGACGGCGGTCTCCGCTCAACCTCCCCCAACAGTCCCACACCCCTCGACACACACCCCTTGGTCCACCCTTAGCTCCACTCCCATATCACCCCCCCTAGCGCCAGTCCCCTCGGCTCCCACACATCCACCCCCCTCAGCGGCAGCTGCAGCAGTGGGAGACGAAGGAGGAGGAAGGGACGACGCACACGAAGCACCCCCATACCCGTCACCCCCACACTCTCGAACAAAGGCGGGCAAACTCCAGGGGCGGCTGCTGCAGTGGCGGGCTGCTCCAGGGGCGGTTGCTGCAGTGACTGGCTGCTCCAGGGGCTGCTGCTGCAGGCTCGGCAGCGGCAACTGCTGCAGGTAGAGCGGCGGCTGCTGCTGTAGGCTCTGGCGGCGGCTGCTGCTGCAGGCTCTGGCGGCGGCTGCTGCTGCAGGCTCGGTGGCGGCAGCTGCTGCTGCAGGCCTGGCGGCGGCTGCTGCTGCAGGGCGGCGGCGGCTGCTGCTGCAGAGCGGCGGCGGCTGCTGCTGCTGGTAGAGCGGCGGCTGCTGCTGCAGGCTCTGGTGGCAGCTGCTGCTGCAGACTCTGGCGGCGGCTGCTGCTGCAGGCTCTGGCGGCGGCTGCTGCTGCAGGCTCTGGCGGCGGCTGCTGCTGCAGAGCGGCGGCGGCTGCTGCTGCTGGTAGAGCGGCGGCTGCTGCTGCAGGCTCTGACGGCGCCCCGCGGGTCCCGCAGGGGGCGTCGCGACGAGCAGGGGCGACGCCCCGCGGGTCCCGCACGGGCGTCGCGACGAGCAGCAGGGAGGGCAGCGCGCAGGCCCCCCCAAGGACGCTTCGACGGACGGGATAACCGCCGCGCGCCCCGAGCGCGCGGCGGGCAGAAGAAGCCGCCACGTGTTCGGAGCGCGTGGCGGGAAGAAAATGCAATGCCGCGCACCACGGGGCGCGCGGCGGATAGTACGACAGCGGAAGGAGTTGGTGGGCCCGATGAACTAGGCGGCAGGATCTCGCCGGCTCTAGATACCATGTTAGAATCGTAGGTGTGGGGCCTAGGCTTAGTAGCCTAGGCCCACACTAGGAGGTAGGTGGGTGTGCTCTAGAACTAGGAGTTAGGGTTTACGAAGGAGAATTGGAACGAAGAATGAATGGTGACTAGCAAGCAGCAGAACACACAAATAGCAAACCCTAAGGGGTTGTACTCACTATTGAGCACCCCACTGCAGGCTAGACAAATAACATTCTGACATCTCCTTCTCGATCTCGTCCTTCACGAAGAAGTAGCGAAGGGCGATGTGTTTCGTCCTGTTCGCAAAGCCGTTCTTGTTGGCGATGCGAATTGCCGACTGGTTGTCGCAGAACACGGTGAAGTTGGGTAACTCGGCTAACTTCGCTTCTTCCAGCAGCTCGCGAAGATAAAGTCCTTCCTTGGTGGCTGAGCAGAGTGCGATGTATTCTGCCTAAGCTGATGAGAGCGCGATTAACTCCTGCTTGCTCGACTGCCAGGAGATAGGACCGATAGGTTCGAGGCGGTAGATGTAGCCGGTGCGCGAACGCCTGATGTCGGAGTCGCCAGCGTGATCGGCGTCGACGTAGCCGATTAACTTAGTCGGTGCAGTTGCGTTCTTGTAGTAAGTTAGGCCGATCGTCGGGGTGCTGACGAGGTAGTGAAGAGCGCGGTTGAGCTCTGCTAGATGCTCTGCTTCGGGATTCTTGAGGTAGGTGGCGAGCTGGCTTGCGGAGTATGAGAGGTCAGGACGGCAGGTAACGGCTGCGAAGAGGAGGCATCCTAGCTTCCTCTGATAGTCGCGTATGCCGGCGGGCTTGAGTAGAGCGGATCCTCCCTTGTTGCTTTCTGTCGTGTAGCGGTACGGCGTGGAGATGGCGGTCGGCGTGAGAGCGAAGCGTTTGGCGATGGTGTCGGCGTATTTCGCGGCGTTGAGGTAGATCGCGTCTTCTTCTTCTCGGGTGTTAAGGCCGAGGTACTGGGTGACGGTAGATGAAACCGTGGGTGTGAGGTCTTGCTGCAGCTCCCCTTCGAACCAGGTGGTGATGTCGTCGGTTGACCCGATGTAGAGGAGATCGTCCACGTAGACGATTAGCAGGATGTAGTCGGTGTTCTTCGTGAGCCGGTACATGCCTTGGTCGTGCGGTAGTTGTTTGAAGCCGATGCGAATGAGGCGGGTGTGCAGGTACTGTTGCCATAGTCGCGGAGCTTGCTTGATCCCGTAGAGCGACTTGAGCAGCTGGCAGACGTGTGTGGAGTCTGTGTTGGAGCCGTGTGGTAGCTCCACGAAAATCTCTGCGTCGACAGGTGCGTAGAGGAATGCGTTTGCGACGTCGATTTGCCGCAGTTTCTTCTTCTTCATGGCGGCGATCGCGAGGAGAATGCGTAGTGAGGTGTGTCGGCTGACCGGAGCGAAGGTTTCGGTGAAGTCGCGTCCGTGCTCTTGGTCGAAACCACGTACAACCCAGCGCGCCTTAAATTTGTCGATGGTGAAGTCAGCCTTTGTCTTCACGCGGAAGACCCATTTTCCGGTAAGATTTCTCTTGTTTCGCGCTACGCCGATAGGAACGACCTTCCAGGTGTTGCGTTCCTCTAAGGCCTTCAATTCCCTGTCCATGGCTTCGCGCCATTTTTCCCTATGCTCCCCCCCCAGAGCCTGCTGAACCGTTGCAGGCTCCTTAGGAATGGCGGCGCCGTGGACTGCGGTGACGAGTCCAAGGATTTGGAGTCCACTCTGTGTGTAGCGGGGGAGTGTGGTGTCCTCGGGATAAACTGCTTCGTCTCCAGCTTCTGGATCAGGTATGAAATTTGGTCCTATGCGTTCTGCTTCGTTGGTGTTGACTTCAGCGGGTGTAACGTAACCGTTGTCAGCGAAGTGGTAGTAGGCTTCGGCGTTGATGCTTTCGCGTGGGTTGTCCTCGTCCATTGGAACGTCCACTGAGCAGTAGGGAAGAGGTCCGGCTTCTTCCGAGGCTCCGTCCACGTTCTGCTCGTCCCAGTCAGCTTCGTCTTCTGCCGAGGCGAAGGCTCGGTCTCCGCGAAACCCATCGCTGCGGTCGGGGTTTCCTTCTTGCAAGTTGGCGAGGTAGTATCGCATGGTGAGTCCTTCGTAGAAGATTACGTCACGTGCTGCCACTGTTTCCTTTGTCTCGAGGTCGAAGATTTTCCACGTGTTGTAATGCTTTTCGATGCCCAGGTGTAGTCCCCACTGTGCGCGTTGGGAGAATCGTCCTGCTCGTGCGGATGGGGGCCGGTACTGTACCATGCAGCCGAAAACTCTCAACATTTTTGTGCTGCCCAATTTTCCTGTCCACAGCAGGTGCGGTGATGCGTTGTTCGGGAGCGATGATGACGAGAGCAAGTTGTGCAGCATGACGGCGTGGTCCATCGCCTCGGGCCACTGGTGGTTGGGCAGATGCATGCCACGTAGCAGCTTGCGCATGGTGTTCTGCAGAGTCCTGTTCATCCTTTCTGCTACACCTTGCTGTTGATGGGCGGAGGGAAGGGAGATGAGTCGCTTGATTCCCCTCTCTGCCAAGTACTGCTTGAACCTCTGTGAGGTGTATTCTCCTCCCCCGTCTGATTGAAAGCTTTTCAGCTTAACTCCCGATTCTCGTTCTGCTACAGGAAGCCAGGCGACGAAGGCTTCGAAGGCCATGTCCTTGCTCGGAAGGTTTAAGTGCCAGACGTATCGTGTGGCGGCGTCGATGAAGGTGATGGTGTAGTTGTATGCGTTTTGTCCGGGTTCGCGGTTGTACAAGATGTCGCTGTACACCTTTTCGAGTGGCGCGTAAGTTGGTGCGCTGGGGTTGTGGTGAGATACGAACGGTTGATGCGGTAAGTCAGCTTCGAGACAGCTGAAGCATGTTCCGCGGGCTCGCTGAAGTTCTCTGCCGTCGGTCAGTAGAAGTGAGTCTTTGTCAAGTACGCCTGCTCTTATCGTGTTGTTTAACACTGTGTTGCTTGGATGTCCCATTCTTGCGTGCCAGGTTCCTTCGGTGGCGCGATGTCCGGGTGAGCGCCGATACATGTCGGAGTTGGAGTAGAAGCCGGCGGTGAAGTTGGCGCTTCGATGAATCTCTCGCGGTGCTGGTTGTAGTTGTTGCGCGGGTGTCGGTGGTGTGTCGTCCACGAGGAGTGGTGCCGTCGAAGGACCAGCGACTGGTGTTGAACTTCCTGCTGCTACTGTTGATGTTTCTGCTGCCGCCGATGATGTCTCTGCTGCTGCCGATGTTGTCTCTGCTGCTGCCGGTGTTGTCTCTGCTACTGCCAGTGTTGTCTCTGCTGCTGCCGAACGTTGAATTGTTGCTAACGCTCTTGTTCGTTCTGTCTCAGGGATGGTGTGTGAGTACCAGAAGCCGCCCGGACTGAAGTCTGGATCAAGGTCTGGAGGGTGTGTCCAGTTGGTGAAGTTGACGATGGCGTCGCTGTCGGCCGTGCCAAGATCAGGAACGAAGTCAAGAACGAAGACGTTGTTCTTGAGGACCGCCTTGCCGATGTAAAGTCCTCCTCTCCCGTGGTATAACTTGAACTCTTGGGTGGTGCTGTCTGCTTCAAGATGGATGCCTTTCGCCATCAGCTGGCTGACGCTGAGTAAGTTGTAGCCCATGCCTTCTGCAATTAAAACCTTGGACATCTGTAGGATGACGTTCGTCTCTCGTGACTGAAGTTGAACGATTCCTTGTCGTCGTGTGCGCAGGTTCTGATTGTTGGCGACGGTGATGACTACTTCGCATTAAAGCTGGTACTCTCGTTGCACGAAGCGTCCTGAAGAACACATGTGTTGTCCGCAGCAGCTGTCCAAGAACCACGTGTCCTTCCCGGATGGCTCGCTTTGGGCGATGGCGGCGTATGTCGGGTTCGGTTGAAGTGACTCGCGGCGGGGTGTGGTTTCATTGAGTTGTTCTTCCGGTGAGTAGTGCGGCGGTGACTCGGTGATGCAGGAATCGCTTAGTCTTGCCATGCAACTAACGATGTTTCTTGCTCCTTGTGCAGGTTGTCCTGTTGGAGTCGTTGAAGCTTGGATCTGGGTCGTTGGATTCGCTTGCGTTGAGGCGACTTGACTGCTTGAAGGTCGAAGTTGCTGCTGTGGAGTCGTTGACTGTTGACAATTCGGACAGTGTGTGCGCGGGTGCCCTGAAGTCTTGCAGATGTGACAGAAGGGAGGTACTGGCTTCGGTTGTTGTTGTCAATGGTTGTTGCTGTTGTAGCGTCGCTGAGTGTGGAACGCAAATTCTGATGATGATGTCTTCCTCTTGTGCCTTTCTTCTTGCAGGTCCATGTCTTGTTGCTCGGCGTGGATTTCAGCGCAAAGTGCTGCTTCGGAAATTCTTCCGTAGGATCGAAGAATTGCTCGCGTGGAGCGCCACTGAGGACCAAGTCCTCCAATGATGACGGTCACGAAGGCGTCTTCGGAAATCGTTCCTCCACATCGAAGAAGCTTGTCGCGCAACTCGCGACATCGACTGATATACGCCATTCCTTTCTCTCCTGGTTTCATCTCAACTGTTGTCAACTGCGCCATTAACCTGCTTTGGTTTACGCTGTCTGTTGCTTGATACAGGCTCTTCAGGTGGCTGTATGCGAGCTCGGCGGAGTTGCCGTATCCCCGGTAAGACCGTATGTTCTGCTGCTGGGTCAGTGTAATGTTCCTCAATAGAATCGTGTACGCCATCATTGACTGATAGGTGTACTGCTGCTTCTCGTACTGTGTGCCGTTTGTTGGGTATGCCAGAGACCCGTCGAAGAAGCCGAGGATTTGCGCGCCTTCCATCATGAGCTCGAACTCAAACGACCAGGTGAAGAAGTCTTTGCCGTCGAAGGGCCTTGACGTCTGCAGTTTCAAGACGTGTGGGAATTGCGACTGAACTTGCAGTGCATCCAGTGGTTTTTCTTGTCCAGGTGGAGCTTGCGGGTGCGGCATGAAGCTGATGGACCCGCGTTCGTACGGAGCAAAGGTGGGTTGCTGCTGGTTTCCGCGCGCATAGGATGAGCAGTCGAGACTCATTGGAGTCGGCTCATGGTTGTTGTTGCTGTTGTTTGACTGTGCAGGTGCCGTCTGTTGGTGCTGCTCGTAGAAGGACATGAAGGAGAAGAACTTCTCCATCATGCTCTGGTCGAAGCTGGCAGGTTGACTTGCTGAAGGTGCTGCTGGTCTTGTTGCCGTGCCCTCCTCTGTCTGCAGGCCAGAGGCAGGAGGTGGAGTAGGAGTAGTACCCTGGGAGCCGTTAGAGGAGCTCCTTTCCTTTTGTGTTGCCATGTCTTGTGATGTATCCGATGTCTTGAAAGTAGTTGAGTTCCCCTTGTGAGCTCTCATACCATGTTGGGCTGAGAATAGCCCTTAGGATCTTTTGCAAGGGTAAACTCTGAGTAGAACAATGTTGTAGTAGCGGAAGCTTTAATGAAAAGATTGAACCACCTTGCGCTGGTATGTGAGGGCAAAGTAGAATGATTGTGGCAAAGAGATACAGGATTATATAATAGTACAATGAATACAAAAAGATACAGTTGTAACTACTTTACTGTTGCTGTTGCGGTTCGATACAGTGACGACTCGGGCAACTGCTCTGTAACGAGTCAGTTGTGTGTCCTTGCTGTCGCGCTGTACTTGTCAGGTCAAAGGTCGCTGACCTTTGACTTTCGCGTAACCTCCAGCAACCTCTTTCAACCTCCGAGGGTTGACTCGCGGGTGCTTCGATATGGTTCACTTCGCTTCTGGTACAGTGTTTCGATACGACAGAGGCGCTTATAACTTGTTGTTTCCAACACTCCCCTTCGCGACCGATGATGTGGTTGACGAGGCGAAATTAGGCAATGCACAAATTGATGTGCAGTGGTTGGATGTGGAGCTTTGGAGTTACGATTAGCATCCAGTTCACGGCGCGCGGCCCTCGACTGTGTCCGGTCCATTCATCGTGCATGCACATGCAGGTGGAAGCGATGTCTCACGGTTAATCGGTGGGACGACTCCGTGGGCCAATGCTGACGAATTGACTAGTAAGAAATACTTATATATGAGATATTTTTTGCAGCTCATGTGGACTGGTTACTCAGTCATGTTTCCTTCCAATTTTGTCGTTCACCAGCAGATGGGATGGGTGGTTCGGACCCAACAGAGACTAATCCTGCAAGCAACAACGAGAGTGCAGTGCACGATGGTGATGTAGCAGAGAGCGGAATCGGACAGACTTTGCCTCGGTGGGTTGGGTGCCGGAAATGAAAACGGGGTGGAGATGATGTACACGCAGGCGATAAAGAGAGCACTGTGGCGCAACATTTTGGCTCGGATTTATTCCATGTGATGATGCACGCCGGTACGCTGAAAAAAACAGGTATCCCTACTGTATGTCCCCATATGATATGGCGAAGGAGATTGGGACGGCACCAAACCATTGGGCGGGTGACCATTCCGGGTGTGGAAAGTCTGGATGCTCGCCAAGATGTGTTACTGAAAATTACGGGAGGGAATGTGCTCTTTATGAGCAAGGGTCAAAAGCGCGCAAGGCGGTGCTTGCTTGGTTCAACAAACGGCTATTGCCTGAAAAGGAAAAAAAATCTTTTGATCATGGAGCCAACAGCCTGGTCAACGAGTCATTTCATTCTCTGATCCTCAAATACGCCACTAAGCCTATCCGAAGAAAGGATAGTTTTGTGCCATGGGTGGCTCTCGTTGTCTTGCATTGGAATAACTCAATGAATAGATCGGTCACTTCCTATCACACACGAGTACATCAAGTAATGCGGGTGCGTCGAGGAAAAAAGGATCAGACATTAGGACCAATTGATTGGTTGTGGGTTGATCGGATCATGACGGAGTGGTAAAGATCGTTAGGGGATGGCGTCGACGAGGATATAAGTGAAGATGCATCAAGGAGCCAAGGACTGAAGCAGTGGCCCGCTGACATATCTGATGGAGGGAGCCACCCATCCATACAGCAGTCCGTGACACCTGTGCGACGTGGTGAGAGGGGCAGCGGTCGGTTATTGACACACTGTGCTGCGCGCAAATTTTTATGAGAGACTTGCAGCACATTTGCAACATATTATATCCTATCACATAAACTTGAATGGCATTTTTGTTTGTGCAAATGTTACAGATGGCGTCGCCAACTTTCCTCGGTAAACGTTCACGACACATCTATGGGGTTCAGAAAGGTCCCACATTATCATTTTGGCCACCAAGCCGCATCGCTTCTGGTGTCAACGACGCCCATGTGCAACCCCATGGTCATTATGAACCTTACTATTTATACTATTTAACCCTAAGTACCCGTACCAGTGGGCCTTCCCCCCCCCCCCCCCCCCCCCCCCCCCCCCCCCCCCCCCCCCCCCCTCTATGCTTCATTGTCTCCCTCTAGTCCTTCGGCTTGACCAAAAATATTGCACCTTTTTGTCTCCCCATCCCCCTTTCCTGCTATACATCCCGCAGGTGCAGGGAGTGCAGCTGCTGCCGTACGAATAGAGGGACATAGAGGTGGCGGGCCGGCTGTCCCTGGTGGAAGCATTATCCCCCCGGGACATTAGGCACATAGCTGCATTTCCATATGTGGTATGCGGTTCGTGCGATGTAATGTCCGCTATCAACATCGAGTCGCACGCGGGACCGAATTTTGCACTCAACACCGGAACCGAAATCGGCGGCCGATACCGAAACCTTTTTGTCGCATCTCTGCCTAACGCGGTTCGGTATGCGGTTTCACATTTTGGTTTATGGTTGACCACTTTACGTATTTGAAAAATGTCTTATCGACATTACCCGAACCGCACTCTTCTACCATTTCGCATTCCCACTTTCCTTCAACTTTCCTACCACAATTATTTAGCATCCAACCCCATTGTTCTAGCTATCGGTTTCCCATATTAGGTCGTTGTTTTCCCTCATTAGGTAGACGGTTTCCCGAATCAGGTCGATGTTGTTCTACCATCCCTAGGTCAAACGGGAAGTTGGGCAGATACTAGGGCATAGACGAACCACCCTAACAGGAGGTGGGGGGGGGGGTGGAGGAACAAGAGGAATAGGGGCGAGGTGCGGGTAGAACGTGCGTGGTAAGGGGTAGGTTACATAAGCAGATGGGGAGAGGGCATATAGCACCAATAGATAAGAAACAACCAAGTAGAAATAGGGAGTGAGAGCACGACCAGGGGAGGGAGGGCAGGTCGCAAGAGGGTAGAGGTGGCAGATTTAGTGTTGTTTGCTGGTCAGTCTCTTCCCGCGCTTGGTGGGAAAAATATTTTTGCGGTTATCATTGCCGTTAAGAGGAGATGTTGAACAGAGACGGAGAAGAGTCATCTTCCAAGTTGATGACCGCGGAAATGCAGATGAAGTCAGGATCATCCTGCGGGGGGAGCGAGACGTCAGTGAAAATGTAGAGGAACATGTCCTCATACGAGTCCCTGACCTGGTGAAAATAATGGAGGTCCGCGAGCCAAGAAGGGGCGGATGTCTTACGGGGTATAGCCTGGTGGGACATTACAGAGGGTTTAGGGTAGCGCCTCCCGCTTTGTTGGAGGTGAAGTGCAAGTTACGATCAACTTACACTTTCAGCAGCACTGAGCGGGAGTTGGGGAGGTGGAATGTGAGTCGAAAATGAGGTTGAAGTCATCAGCGTCATCCTCAGCCAGCCAGGAGAAGTAAAGGCATGTGTAGGCACGTCGGGAGACACGGAGAAATTCCCCAGATGAAGCCTTGAACTCGGGGATGTCGTTGTTGCGGAAGTGAAATGGCTGCAAGTGCATTCAAATAGTTATAATCAAATCGACACGGATTGCCTCCGCACCCGCCTCAAAGAAGAGAACTTCCACCATTACGAGTCTTTGGCGGAGCATAACGAGTGTTAAAATCGCCACACGCTGGACGGTGGAGGAGGTTGCATTAGATATCAGGGGCTTCCGCATGATCCATATGGTCCACGACAGTTTTGCTGTATTGGATAAAGAGGCAACAGAAGCAGTAGCAGGAGCCACGTACGTGGGCGTCATAAGAGGGACCTAAAGGGGTTTGGAGGCAGGTGCAAGGGGCGCAGCTGGTAGAGCGAGCATGTTGAACACCTGAGCTGGGGTATTTTGAGCGTGGAGCGCCAAGGAGGAGGCACCAGGGACGATGGGAGAGGCACCTCACTCAGTGCATAGTTTTTGGAAGCAGGGGCATCGTCAGTAGGAGGGATTGCATGGAGCAAGCCATTGGGTATGTCTTCCGGTCGGAGCTCATCGGCGTCAATCTGCAAGTCATCAGTGACGAGGGTCATCTTGTCATCCGGGTTGTGAAGCCGGGCGGCCATAGTTGTTAGGAGAAAATGGAAATGCGGAGGCGAAGTGAGAAAGGGGAGTGAAAGCGGGTCAAGTACTTGTCAGCTGAGGGGGGTTGGAACTTTCCCAAGCAAAGGGAAGTGGGAAAAAGGAAGCAGGTGCATAGGCAGTGGCTATTACAAACTCGAGGCGATTGGGTGCTTAGGTGACATCCAAAGTCAAATGCAATAGTTAGCAGAGAAGGTTGTGGAGCAAGCAGTAGTAACAAATGCAAGTCGGTCCTTCTCATCAATCCGAAGGGTAGAGGCTAAGAAATGTTTCTCAAGTGGAGGGCAGATGGTAGGTCATTCGGGAACCTTGAATTTGGTGAGGATGGGATGAGACTTTGTTTTGCAGCTGAAGGAGAAGATTATGACGCAAACGGGGTGAACCGGAAATAGGAAAAAGAAATGGTGGCATGGGGAGCCAGCATAGCTCTAGCTCTACAAACCGTGGCAGTAATGTGAGCTGATTGTAGTAGGTCTGGGGAATCTAAAGGGCCGTAGACGAAGAAAAGGCGTTGGTGCATGTGCCTTAGGAAGCAAGAAAATATATGAGAAAGCATAAAGCAGCAACAGAACCAACACAAAACACGGAAATGTTGGGGTAACAAATTTACCAAAGGCTTATTTGATGTGTTTGCGGGAAACCTGCTGAAAGCAGCGTAGGTTTGACGTCTAGAGGCCCAAAATGTTTATTGAAAGTAGCGCTAGGATAAAATCCCCAAAGGAAGTGAAATAAATATATGAGAATAAAATCCCCATAGGCACAAAACTTTGGGGAAGGAAGTGAAATAAATATATGAGAATAAAATCCCCAAAGGAACATGTTAACAGTGCAATAGTGAAACTCTAGCACACATGAAAGAATAATGTGCTTCATCAATCTCGGGCAAGAAACGTACTAAGATATTTAGGAGGCTAAGGTTAAAGTATTTATAAACAGCAAAATATCTATTATTATGTATGAGAACAAATGTACATACATATACATATACTTTAGAGAAATACAAACATGCTGATTTATGATTTGTGGTGATGCCTCACTTGTGGGTGTCCCCCATTTCTTGCCGTATACTAAGATTTCATTTTCAATTTATAGTTCCCCTTTATTCCTCACAAACACTCAAGACAATTGCTCTTTACGTCAGAAACGAAGAATGAGTGCACCAGACAATACAAGCGGAAGAATTCGTATAGCAAACCCTAACCAGCCTAGCACAGTGTGCACACCTGGTTGTCAAACTAGACATGTATAGTTTGACAAACCCCTAAGTCTAGGTAAGAAGTAGTGAATAGAAAACAAGAAATAACTCAGGGTGATACTACTATTCAATGCATTGACACTATTGGAGATTCTAAAGTTACTTAAGCCATTCAAAAGTTCGATAGCATTTACCATGTTATTATCATAGTATTGTCATAGGTGAAAAATACAGTAGCATGTGTCCCTTCACTAGTGTTCTAGGTAGTAGCGCAAATAGTTTCCTGACTATTTGCACGACACAATAGTAGAAGTACCTTTTCAGAGTCGACCCGATAAAACAACCAAGTTAGTTAACAGGTACATTACGAATATATAATTTTCCTTTTCTATATATGGTTTGTGATTTCTTGTTACAAGGTATTCCAAGCTTTTACAACAACTCTTTAAAAGGATTTATCTCTTCTAGGGCTTTATCACAGCCCAACTGACAAAAAACTGCCTCTGACCACATTCATTGTGTTCTTCCTCCGATATCTTCCCCCCACAACCTAGCAGCCCGATTCGTCCCAACAGCTGCGTTTCGTCCCAGCAGCCGCATTTTGTCCCAGCATTCGCGCGATCATAGCACCGGAACGAATCCATAGCAGCAGAGATCCGCTGCCAGCAGGCGCGATTTGCGTGTAGCAGCAGCGATCTGTCAGAATGTTATTATTGTCTAGCCTGTAGTGGGGTGCTCTATAGCGAGTACAACCCAGTTAGGGTTTGCTATATGTACCCCAACTGCTGCTAGTGAAACCTCTCTCTCCTTTCATTCATTCTTGCCTAGTTACTTTGATATGCTATCAGAGCAGGTCGACCCTCCTGGGTCGATCCTGTGGGTGGGCCCACCACCTAATGCTTCCGCTGCTTTACTTCCTGCCGGGCGCCTCGGGCGCGCGACGACTTCTTCCTGCCGGTTTTCATCCCCCCGTGCGCTCGGGGCGCGCGGCGGTTTTCTGCACGCCGTGCGCCCCGAGGCGCGCGGCGGTTTCCCACCGTCGAAGTGCCCCCCGTCGCCCGTCGAAGCGCCCTCCCCCCGTCGCCCGTCGAAGCGCCCCTGTCGCCCGTCGGAGCGCCCCCCGTCGCCCGCCAAAACGCCCCCGTCGCCCGTCGAAGCGCCCCTGGGACCCGCGCGCGGCCCGTACGGGCTGCGCCAGGCCCGCGCGCGGCCCGTACGGGCTGCGCCAGGCCCGCGCGCGGCCCGTACGGGCTGCGCCAGGCCCGCGCGCGGCCCGTACAGCCCGCGCGCGGCCCGTACGGGCGGCGCCAGGCCCGCGCGCGGCCCGTACGGGCTGCGCCAGGCCAGCGCGCGGCGCGGGCAGCCTGCGCGCGCCTCGTCCGTCCCCCTCTCGCCGTCCCCCGCGCTCCTGCCCCTATCCCACCCGTTTTAGGGTTTGGGGATGTAGAGTGTGGGGGTGGCGGGTGTGGGGGTGCCGGTTGTGTGCCCCGTCCCCTCCTTCTCCTCCTCCTCCGTCTCCCACTGCTGCAGCTGCCGCTGAGGGGGGTGGGTGTGTGGGAGCCGAGGGTTTAGGGTTTAAGGGGGGTGCCGTGGAAGTGGAGCTAGGGTGTCAGCAGGGGGTGTGTGAGAGGGGCGTGGGACGGTCGGGGGAGGTTGCGTGGAGGTAGCCGTCGTGACGCCAGCAGCGCCAGTAGTCCGGATGCCCTCGCGCGTTTCGGTAGCCCAGCGAGCCTGCTTCGCCAGTCGCCTGTGGGTCCGTTGCTCCTGTGTGTGCTCGTCGTAGCCGCGGAGCCAGATACTCCCGTAGTCCGGTGCCCTCGTGCGCTCGGTAGCCACTGTGCGCGCCGCTCCTGTTGCCCGTGTGTCTGCAGCTTCAGTCGGCGCCTTTCATCTTCTCGCCCTCACAGTTTCTCCTCCTCCTCACTTGCCCTCTATGATCACCTCTAGCTTTGCTTATAATTGTGAACTATTGCTATGCCTGCTCATTGTACTGATTACACCCCACTTTGGCTATGGGGGTGTGTCAGAATGTTATTATTGTCTAGCCTGTAGTGGGGTGCTCTATAGTGAGTACAACCCAGTTAGGGTTTGCTATATGTACCCCAACTGCTGCTAGTGAAACCTCTCTCTCCTTTCATTCATTCTTGCCTAGTTACTTTGATACGATCCACTGCCAGCAGACGCGATTTGCGCGTAGCACCAGAGATCCGCTGGCAGCAGGCGCGATTTGCGCGTAGCAGCAGCGATCCGCTAGAAGCAGGCGTGATTCGCCCGTAGCACTCGATCCTCTAGCAGTAGGCGCAATTTGCGCGTAGCAGTAGCGATCCGCTAGCAGCAGGCACGATTTGCGTGCCGCAGCAGCGATCTGCTAGCAGCAGGCGCGCGATCGGCCCATAGTAGCTTGATGTCCGCTACGAGCAGCGCGAGTCGCTCGCAGCAGTCAGAAACCCGCTAGCAACAGCGAGAGTCGTTCATAGCAGCGCGGAGTTTATAGGTGTCAGCGAGATCTGCCCATAGCAACTTGAAATCTGCCAGCATCACCGAGACTTGTTCGTAGTAGCAGGAAATCTGTTGGAACTTGGCGCGATGTCGGCCCATACCAGCGCAGGCCCGGAGTGCGGAGATAACTACTACAACGGGAGCTAGACTACGGGCTAGGCACTGGTGCACGTGTGATCTCTGCGTTCGTTGGTCCTTAGTCGTTTTCCTAGTGCACACACTGCTTGCTAGTTCACAAGGCAATTTGGCAAGAGTTTCACTAGAGAAAGTTGACAACAATGATACAATGAAGTTGGCAAGACAAGACTACATCAGAGCTAGGATGCAAGCAGGTCGACTGCCAGCGCAGCACGGTCGACCGCGCGCCAGCACGACTTGGTCGACCGCGCTCCAGCAGTGCAGAGACGCGGCTTGCCAATGCTGCAAGTCGACGGCGTGACAACAGCGCAAGTCGACGGCGTGCCAGCGTTGCTCCTGCAGTCCAGCATCGCACCCGCTTCGCAGGTGCTCGTAGATGATTGGCGTGCACTGCTTCGTCACCTGCACAGCGCACACACCAAGTCCACCTCGTGCTGAAGACTACATCTGATCTGCCAGGTCGACCTTGGGATACCATCACCAAGGTCGTCCTCGCCAACTTCGCCTGGGCGACCTTCGCGTGCCTTCGCAGATCCTCGTCACCCAGGTAACATGGTCGACCGGGCAACCAGGTCGACCAGAGGCTCCTGTGCATGCCCATCGACCACCCAGGTCGACGACCACTTCCAGTCGACCTCACCAGGTCGACCACTGCCTCCGGTATGTGCCGGTCGACCTCCCAAGTCGACGGCCGCCTCTAGTCGACCTCCCCAGGTCGACCACTACTCCCTGGTCGACCAGCTCTAGGTCGACGTCACTCCTGGTCGACCAGAAGACCTGGTCGACTTCCCAGGTCGACCAGAAGGCCTGATCGACTTCCCAGGTCGACCAGAGGTTCTGTCAGCCGACCATCCAAGTCGGCTACCCCAAGTTGGCGTCACCAAGTCGACGCCCTCCGCAGGTCGACTTCCCAGGTCGACCACCCAAAGCTGGCGCCCTCCCGCGCCCTTGCAATGGCTCCCATGCAGGTCGACCAACCTCGTCGACCAGCCCGCCCACTGCTGCAGGTCGGCTGCACCCCTACACCCGACCACGAAGTCGGCTCCGCCCAAGCGAGGACGGGGCCAACACCCAACTCCCGTTGACACGGAGTATCAGCGAGAAACTTGCTAGTAAGTGCGTGGACCGCCCGTAGCAGTAGGAAGCTCGCCCAAAGTAGCGTAAGCAGCGAGTAGCAACAAGAATCTTCTTGTAGAAGGGTAAACTGCCCGTAGCATCAGGAAAGTCGCCCACAACAGCGCAGCACGCGAGAAGCAATGGCAAAACCCGCCAGTAGCAGTGTGAACCGACTGTAGGCTGGAGGAAACTCGCCCCCAGCAGCGCATACATCAAGTAGCAGTAAAATACGATGCTAGTAGCAGCGTGAACCGTCATCCGCTTTGATCCATAGACGACGACCCAGACCCCGGTGACCCCGGGGTCGGGGAGAGGGGAGGACCTGACAGTGGGACGACAGGGGCCAATATGAGCGAAGGGGTGGAATATATGGCAGCACCCACTGAGACAACTCGCCAAGTGGCTGCCCTTAAACGGTTTGGAGTAGCTGCGGAAGGGCCCCAAGGTCCATACATCCGTCGCATGTACAAGGATGATGCCCTATGCCTCTTCGGCAAACCAGCCAAGAGGCCATGCCAAGAACCCAACAATGCGGAGTCTGTACAGCCGATTCAGGACCCTCACAGCAACCAGGCTAGCCGGAGCAGCGGCCCCGACCAGTTAGCTGACATCGGCGAGGACCCCAATCAACAAAGAGGGACGACCGAGCGCGATGGGGGAGTTGCCGAACAAGGCACCCGAGGAAGTGAGTATCGAGATAGTAGGCCGAAAGATAGAACAGAGAAGAGGGGTTGTACTAGCAGCATGCAAGGTACATATAGGAAACCCTAATTTGGGTTGTACTCGCTATAGAGTACCCCACTGCAGGCTAGACAATTACAACATTCTGACACACCCCCATAGCCAAAGTGGGGTGTAATCAGCGCAAATAACCAGTCATAGATCAAGTCCACAAATGCAAGTAAAGCTAGAGGCAGTCACAGAGGGCAAGTGAGGAGGAGGAGAGACTGTGGGGGGCGATCTGCTGCAGACACAACGGGCAACAGGAGCGGCGTGCACAGTGGCTACCGAGCGCACGAGGGCACCGGACTACGGGAGTATCTGGCTCCGCGGCTACGACGAGCACACACAGGAGCAACTGACCCACAGGCAACTGGCGAAGCAGGCTCGCTGGGCTACCGAAACGCGCGAGGGCATCCGGACTACTGGCGCTGCTGGCGTCACGACGGCTACTTCCACGCAACCTCCCCCGACCGTCCCACGCCCCTCTCACACACCCCCTGCTGACACCCTAGCTCCACTTCCACGGCACCCCCCTTAAACCCTAAACCTCGGCTCCCACACATCCACCCCCCTCAGCGGCAGCTGCAGCAGTGGGAGACGGAGGAGGAGGAGGAGCAGGGGACGGCGCACACACACGGCACCCCCAGAGCTGCCACCCCCACACTCCGCACCCCCAAACCCTAAAAACGGGCGGAACGGGGGAAGGAGCGCGGGGGACGGCGAGGGGGACGGCGCTCGGCCCCCAGAACGCGACCACGGGGCAGCGAGGGGCCGCGCGCGGCTCCCCAGGGCGGCGCGACGGGAAATCGGGGCCGCGGGGGGGTCGCGCGCGGCTCCCCAGGGCGGCACGACGGGAAATCGGGGCCGCGGGGGGTCGCGCGCGGCTCCCCAGGGCGGCACGACGGGAAATCGGGGCCGCGGGGGGTCGCGCGCGGCTCCCCAGGGCGGCACGACGGGAAATCGGGGCCGCGGGGGGTCGCGCGCGGCTCCCCAGGGCGGCACGACGGGAAAACGGGGCCGCGGGGGGTCGCGTGCGGCTCCCCAGGGCGACGGGATCGCGGGGCCGCGGGCGACGGGACCGGAGGGCCGCGGGCGACGGGATCGGGGGGCCGCGGGCGTCCCCCACGGTAGGAAACCGCCGTGCGCCTCGGTGCGCACGGCGGGGAGAAAACCGCCGCACGCCCCGAGCGCGCGGCGGGATGAAAATGTGAAGGTCGCGCGCCACGGGGCGCGCGACACAGAGTAGGGCAGCGGAAGCAGCAGTGGGGCCCACAGGCCAGGAGCGTGAACGCTCTGTTACCATATCGAGATAGTAGGCCGAAAGATTGAACAGAGAAGAGGGGTTGTACTAGCAGCATGCAAGGTACATATAGGAAACCCTAATTTGGGTTGTACTCGCTATAGAGTACCCCACTGCAGGCTAGAAAATTACAACATTCTGACAGTGAGGGCACTATGGGAGGCCCACAGTAGGCGCTTGCAGCTGCAACACGTGACCTCGCGAAAACGACCATACAACGAAGCGTAGGAAGTCTTGCCTTACCCTTCGTAGACGCCAACAATTCGCTGATAGGGCCTAGGTTGGCTCAATGGCGAGAGAGGAGGCGCCGTAAGAGAGGGGGGAGAGGAGGGCAGCAGGGGTGGCTTGTAAGGGGCCAGCAAGGGCTGCAGGTTGGAGGGTAGCATGGGCTGTTGGCGAGGGGGCAACAAGAGCTGCAAGATGGAGGGCAGCAGCTGCCCCACATAGAGGCAGGCAAGTGCAACTATGGAGTGGAGGTACAGCGAGGGCTGCCAGCGTGGGGGCGGTATTAGGAGCTGACGGAGAAGGAACAGCGGCTGCTGGGGAAGGGGCAGAAGTGGTCGTAGAGGCGGCTGATGAGGTGGCGACTACTGCACTAGACGGGGCTGAGGCTGAAGTTAGGGACAGGGCTTTAGCACGGCCAACAGGGGCGGTAGAGGCCATAGCGGGGGTGAATGAGTCTCCTGCAGGAGCGGCAAAGACCGCAGACGGAGTGGCGCGGGCCGCAGGAGAGGCCGGCAGCGATGGGGATGCTGTAAACAGTTAGCTGTTAAACTGTATTATGCTTGTAGGCTGTAGTGGGGTAGCCAATATGGGGTACAACCCCAACTAGGGTTTCATATTTGTACCCAAACTTCTGCTAGTTCAATCATTCTTGCCTAGCTATTCTGAAATGGTATTCAGAGCAGGAGGTCCCTAGGACCTACCGACCGTTTTTTTAAGGGCCCACCACCGCTCGCATGCGGTTACCACGCTACCCCGTGCCCTAGCCTCGTAGCGCCCTCGTGCGCCCTCGTTAGCGCCCTCGCGCGCCCCTCGTTAGCGCCCTCGCGCGCACCCTCGTTAGCGCCCTCGCGCGCCCCTCGTTAGCGCCCTCGCGCGCACCCTCGTTAGCGCCCTCGCGCGCCCCTCGTTAGCGCCCTCGCGCGCCCCTTGCTAGCGCCCTCGCGCGCCCCTCACTAGCGCCCTCGCGCGCCCCTCGCAGTGTCGCCCGCCCGCCGAGCCGCCCGCTCGCAGCCCGCTCGTCCTGCTGCCCGCTTCGCAGCCCGCCCGCCCGCTCGCTGCCCGCTTCGCGGCCCGCCCGCCACGCAGCCCGCCCGCCCGCTCGCTGCCCGCTTCGCGGCCCGCCCGCTTCGCAGCCCGCTCGCTCGCTGCCCGCTCCGCGGCCCGCCCGCTTCGCAGCCCGCTCGCCCGCTCGCTGCCCGCTTCGCGGCCCGCCCGCTTCGCAGCCCGCTCGCTCGCTGCCCGCTTCGCGGCCCGCCCGCTTCGCAGCCCGCCCGCCCGCTCGCTGCCCGCTTCGCGGCCCGCCCGCCTCGCAGCCCGCTCGCCCCGCTGCCCGCTTCGCGGCCCGCCCACTTCGCAGCCCGCCCGCCCGCTCGCTGCCCGCTTCGCGGCCCGCCCGCTTCGCAGCCCGCTCGCCCCGCTGCCCGCTTCGCAGCCCGCCCGCCCGCTCGCTGCCCGCTTCGCGGCCCGCCCGCTTCGCTGCCCGCTCGCAGCGCCGCCCGCCCGCCCGCTACCTGCTTCGCAGCGCCGCCCGCTGCCTCACTGCCCGCTTGCTGCGTCCCCTCTGCTGCTGCCGCTGCTCTGCTGTGCCCTCACGCCTGAGCTATGGCCTCTATTCGCGTTCTTTCCTTCGATGCTGAGGGCCGTCCCGTGCAGTTCACTTCCTGGCTCGACGACCTGCAGTTGTATCTTATGAGCAATAGCACGGACCACATCTCCCTCTATGACTACGCGTCTGGTGCTGCCGCTGCTCCTGCTGCCACAGCCGAGCTTAGTGTTCGTTCCCACTGGCAGACTCGTGACGCAGCTGCTCGCCTAGCCATTCGTAGTCACCTGCCGCTAGCTGAGCTCGAGCATTTTGGCGACTGCAAATCCGCTAAGGCCCTGTACGATGCTGTCGTTGCTCGCTACTCCTCGCCTGCCACAGCCGAGCTTAGCCGCCTCATGCTGCCGTACCTGTTCCCCGATCTGTCCACCTTTACTACAGTCGCCGATCTTATCACCCACCTTCGCACTAGTGATGCTCGCCTGCGTGCCGCCCTTCCCACCGAGTTCTGCGCTAAGAACCCCCCTCCACTGTACTGGACACTCCACTTCATAGTCACCCGTCTCCCTGACACCCTCCGCTCAGTTCGAGACCACTTCCTTGCTCGCTGTCCCACTGAGCTCACAGTCGCCCTCCTAGAGGAGCAGCTGCTCGCGGCCGAAAAGAGCATTGTAGCTGTTGGTGCTGCTCGTGGCGCTCCTCGCACCCCCATCTTTGAGGGGTGTTCTCCCTCTCCCCTCGCTCCCTCCTACGCTGCTGCTGCTGCTGTTGACTTCCTTGGTGCTGAGTCTGTTGGCGCTGCTTCTGCTCCTGGTGGGAGGCGCCGCACCGGCAAGGGCAAGGGGGGCAAGGGTGGTGGTGGTGGCGCTGGGGGGGGAGGAGGTGGGGGAGGTGGGGGGGGAGGCGGTGCTGGAGGGAGCGGTGGCGGGAGCGCTGGTGGGAGTGGGGTCGGTGGTGGAGGCGGGGGCGGCGGCGGAAGCAGTGGCAGTAGTGGCGGCGGCGGCGGTGGCGGCGGTGGCGGTGGTGGCGGTGGTGGCGGTGGCGGTCGGAGCGGTGGTAGTGGTGGCGGCGGCGGTCGGAGTGGAGGCACTGGCTCGGGCCAGAGCTCCCAGCAGCAGCAGCGTCCCCAGACGACCCAGCAGCTTCGTGAGTGGCTTGCTCAGCGTGGGACGTCGGGGGGCAGTGGCCGCTGTTCTTATGTCATTCGCACAGGTGACCGCAAGGGACAGACGTGTGGGAGGTTCCACACCCCGTACCGCTGCTTCTCCCGCCTTGACGACGCTTGGCGTGAGGAGATGGGCGCGGATGTTGAGCGCCCCCGCTGGGCTGAGCTCATGAGGGCTGGTGTTGATGTCTTTGCTCTTGACTATGATGCTATTATTGCTGCCATGTATGCATTGACTGTTAGTGCCGAGGGAGACTGTTACTTGTGTGTGCCGCCTGACCCAGGTATAGAGCCCGCTGCCCTGGGTACTAGTGAGTCTGCTCTCTCTGGTATGGTGCCCCCTGTACTTGCTCCCCCCAGTGCTGTCCTGGCTGGTTTCGAGTCTGCTCTCTCAGGTACAGCACCCACAGAGACTGCTCTCTCAGGTACCGCACCGGCTGAGGCCTGTCACACCTTCACCCTTGACTCAGGTGCTTCCCGTTGCTTCTTTCGTGACAGTACTGAGCTCACACCGCTTCCTGCACCGGTCCCAGTCTCCTTGGCTGACCCCTCTGGGGGCCCAGTCCTTGCCCAGTCCACCACTGTCCTCCCTTGTCCGGCGGTTCCGTCTGGCTCGTTGTCGGGTTTCCACCTCCCCTCGTTCTCGACGAACCTGGTGAGCAACGCTGTCCTCCAGGATCAGTGGGTTGACACCTTTACCCCTGGCGGACAGCGTGTGGCGATCTGCACGTGCTCCAGGACCGGCCGTCACCTGGCTACGTTTACCCGTCGGCCGGGGTCGAGTCTCTACACACTGACCACTGCGTCTCCTCAGGTCGCTGCTGTTGGTCAGGTGTCTGCGTCAGGTCTGGTAGCCCACGCCTGTGAGTGTCGTTCCCTGTCGCACCAGACTCTTCTCTGGCACCACCGCCTGGGTCACCCCTCCTTGCCACGCCTTCGTGGCATGCACCGTCGCCACCTTGTCCAGGTCCCTCCCTCCCCTCCCTGCCTCGCCTGCGCCGCCTTGCCTTCCTTGCGTCGAGGGGCGGCAGCGCGCCGCTCCTCACTCCTCCTCGTTCCCCCCGACAGAGGCTCCTCTGCAGACCCTCCACCTGGACGTGTGGGGCCCAGCCCGCGTTCGTGGTCAGGGCGGTGAGCGGTACTTTTTGCTGGTTGTCGACGACTACTCGCGTTACACCACGGTCTTCCCCTTGCGCACCAAGGGTGAGGTCCCTGCTGTTCTGATCCCTTGGATCCGCACGGTTCGTCTCCAGCTCCGCCGCCGTTTCCGGACGGATCTTCCTGTCCTGCGTCTGCACTCTGACAGAGGTGGTGAGTTTTCCTCCGATCTCTTGAGGACCTTCTGTCAGGCGGAGGGCATCGAGCAGACCTTCACGCTTCCGGACTCCCCACAGCAGAATGGGGTTGCTGAGCGCCGCATTGGCCTGGTCATGGAGGTCGCTCGTACCTCCTTGGTCCACGCGGCGGCTCCCCATTTTCTGTGGCCGTTTGCTGTCCGGTACGCCGCGCATCAGCTCAACCTCTGGCCCCATGTCTCCTTGCCGGAGACCTCGCCCACACTGCGTTGGACGGGGGAGGTTGGCGATGCGTCGCGCTTCCGGGTGTGGGGTGCTCGTGCCCTTGTCCGCGATACGTCCGCGGACAAGCTCTCCTCCCGCACGCTTCCCTGTGTCTTCCTTGGCTTTGTCCCTGACGCGCCTGGCTGGCAGTTTTACCACCCCACCTCGCGCCGGGTCTTCGCCTCTCAGGATGTCACCTTTGACGAGTCGGTCCCTTTTTACCGTCTCTTCCCCTACCGCACTGCCCCCCTCCCTCCCCCGCCGCTTTTCCTTGCTCCTGGTCCCCCTCCGGTAGACCCCCTTCCCCCTCAGGGTCCTGCTCCTTCAGGTGTCTCTCAGGTAGACCCTCCTCCCGTCGCTGAGCCTGTCGAGGTCACAGGTGACTCAGGTGCTGCTGCGGGTGGTGCTGCTGGGAGTGCTGAGCCTGGGGGTGCTGAGCCTGGGGGTGCTGGGCCTGGGGGTGCTGGGGCTGCGGGTGCTGGGACTGAGGGTGCTGGAGCTGAGGGTACGGTGCCTGAGAGTACGGAGCCTGGGGGTGCTGAGCCTGGGGGTGCTGAGCCTGCGGGTGCGGGGCCTGGGAGTGCTGGGACTACGGGTGCTGGAGCTGAGGGTACTGTGCCTGAGAGTTTGCCGCCTGGGGGTACTGAGCCTGGGGGTGCTGCGACTGGGGGTGCTGAGCCTGCGGGTACTGAGCCTGCGGGTACTGAGCCTGGGGGTGCTGCTACTGAGCCTACGGAGCCTCGGGTTACTGCGTCTGGGGGTGCTCCGGTTCGGGGTGCTGAGCAGTCTCTCACACCGCAGCAGCTTCGTGACTGGTACGTCCGGCGCTTTCGCCGTCCTGGTGGCTCGGCTGGAGTTGGGGGTGCTGGGGCTGCTCGTCCTGGGGGTGCTCGTACTGGGGGTACTGGAGCTGCCGGGACTGGTTGTTCTGGGAGCACTGCGACTGGAGCTGCTGGAGCTGGGGACTCTGGCGCTGGCGGTGCTAGCGGAGTTGGAGCTGCCGACTCTGGGGGTGGCGCTGCTGCTGGTGCTGCGGACCCGCCTGGTGGAGCTGCTGCTGGAGCTGAGGACCCGAGCGGTGGCGCTGCTGCTGGTGCTGGGGACCCGGACGTTGGAGCTCCTGCTGGTCCTGAGGACCCGGCCGCTGGAGTCTCTTCTGCTTCTGGAGACGCTGCGCGGCCGCGACCGTACTTCGTACCGCTCCTTCAGCAGGTTCTTGGGCAGGCTCCTCCTCCTTGTCCTCCTCCCTCCGTAGAGTGTCCTCCGCCTGTCCAGCCGCAGTCACAGTTACCGCCTGCCTCGCCTCTCCCTGCTCCCTCTCCTTACGCTGGTCCCACAGGAGGTCTTACAGAGCGTCGTGAGCCTGAGTCTCGTCCTGTGTCGCCTGTTCGTCCTGCTCGCACTGGTAGTCGTGTCCGTCGTGAGCGTCCTCCTCCTGTCCCAGGCACTCACTACATGACTCTGCGTCCCTCTACTGCTCCTCGGCGTGTCCCTCTACCGTCTCCTCCTGCGTCCTCTTTGCCTGCCGTTCCGGACCCTGAGTCTGACCGGTATCGCGCTGAGCACCCTACAGTCACGCGTCTCCTCGCTACTGTTAACACTGACCCTACCTTTGAGTCCTCTGCTGCGTCTGCTCTGGTCGCTGAGTTAGTTGACTTTGCTGCTGCCTGTCGTCTAGACTACGCTGCTAGCCTTGTTGCTGAGTCTGAGTCTGCGTCTGTCTGTCCTCCGTCCGTCGGGGGTGAGTGTGCTCTTGGCACGGACGTCCTTGAGGACAGGCAGGAGGACTTTGACTCTCTTGCGGCTGCTGTACCTCATCTCGTGGCCTGGTTGCTTGCCCCTGAGGGAGACCCGGATGCACTAGACATCCCCACTCCGCGCACTTACGCAGAGGCGATCTCGGGTCCCTACTCCTCTCAGTGGCAGACAGCCATGGACGCAGAGATGGCATCCTGGAAGTCCACAGGCACCTACGTCGACGAGGTTCCCCCTCCTGGGGCGAACATCGTCGATGGCATGTGGATTTTCAGGGTGAAGCGGCCGCCAGGTTCTCCGCCTGTCTTCAAGGCTCGTTACGTTGCTAGAGGCTTCAGTCAGCGTCAGGGGGTCGACTTCTTCCAGACCTTCTCCCCCACCCCGAAGATGACCACTCTTCGGGTTCTGCTGCACGTTGCTGCTCAGCGTGACTACGAGCTTCACTCTCTTGACTTCAGCACAGCGTTCCTGCAGGGCAGCCTGCACGAGGAGATCTGGCTGCGCCGCCCACCTGGCTTTACTGGGTCGTTTCCCCCTGGTACCCAGTGGAGTCTCCGCCGGCCAGTCTACGGTCTCCGCCAGGCGCCACGTAAGTGGCACGACACACTGAGGACTACACTTGCGGCTCTTGGGTTCGCGCCGTCTACTGCTGACCCGTCGCTGTTTCTGCGCACAGACACGTCGCTGCCGCCGTTCTACATTCTCGTGTACGTCGACGACTTGGTCTTTGCTACTGCTGACACTGAGGCACTCGCTCGTGTGAAGTCGGAGCTGCAGAAGAGACACACCTGCACTGACCTGGGTGAACTGCGTAGCTACCTTGGCTTGCAGATCACCCGGGACAGAGCTCGCCGCACCATCACCCTGACTCAGTCACACATGGTGCAGCAGGTCCTTCAGCGCTTCGGCTTCCAGTTCTCCTCACCACAGGCCACACCTCTGGCTACCAGCCACTCGCTCTCAGCTCCACCTTCGGACGAGTCCGTAGAGCCGAGTGGCCCGTACCCAGAGCTTGTAGGCTGCCTCATGTACCTGATGACTTGCACGCGACCTGACCTCGCGTACCCTCTTAGCATCCTTGCTCGTTACGTTGCGCCTGGGAGACACAGGCGAGAGCACTGGGAGGCTGCTAAGAGGGTGCTGCGTTACCTGTGCAGTACATCAGGCATGGGGCTGGTGCTTGGAGGACGTGACAGAGTTGTCCTCACTGGTCACTCGGACGCTTCTTGGGTGGACGACCTGGCTACGCAGCGGTCGTCACAGGGTTACACCTTCAGCCTTGGCTCTGGTTCTGTCTCGTGGCGGTCCACCCACTCTTCCTCTGTTCTCGGCTCTAGTTGTGAGGCTGAGATCTACGCCACAGCCATGGCTGCACAGGAGTTACGCTGGCTCACCTACCTGCTGATTGACTTGGGAGAGCGGCCTAGTTCTCCTCCAGTTCTGTACGGTGACAACAAGGCGGCTCTTGCCTTGTGTCAGGAGCACAGACTGGAGCACAGGACGAAGCACATTGCTCTTCGCTACTTTCTTGCTCGAGAGCTTCAGCAGCGCGGTCAGCTTCGGCTTGTGTACGTGGACTCGAAGGCCAACACTGCTGATATCTTCACCAAGGCGCTCCCGCCTAGTGATCATCAGCGGCACTGTACTTCTTTAGGCCTTGTGTCCACGTTTCCTCACTTGCTCACTGCTTGACATTCTTTGTACTGTACTTTATATATATCTTGTTGCTTGCTTGCTAGGTTTTGATCACTGTGTTGCTTGTCTTGTACTATATCTAGCACTGCATGTGAACTGGCCTTGTGGCCTTTACTTGTGCTCGGAGTGTGGTGACGTTGTGATCCACCCTGGGCTTTGCTTTGCTTTGCTGGACTGGTCTTGTGACCCTTTGTTCTCCCCCACTTTGCCTATGGGGGTGTGTTAAACTGTATTATGCTTGTAGGCTGTAGTGGGGTAGCCAATATGGGGTACAACCCCAACTAGGGTTTCATATTTGTACCCAAACTTCTGCTAGTTCAATCATTCTTGCCTAGCTATTCTGAAATTAGCACTAGGAATAAATAGTAATAGAAACCATATAATTGTGTGTGCTGGTCTAAGCAAAATATACTTGATTCTGAATATTCTCCTTTCGCACACGCTGCTGAAGATTGATTTGCTCACGGATAATCTGCATACGCCGTCAAAAGGATATTCATTACTGCCATCTTACCACTCAAGACTCATACTCTCTTGACACACTCAGACTCTTGGATAGGGGCTGGCTTAGGTCAAGCACCTAGGGACCCTCAGAGGTGACCCCAAAAAGAGGAGTTCCTTTAGTGTGCAAGGCTGACAACTGTAAAAATAGCTCATTTCTTAGTAACAGTTTCCGGACGTAACCATCATCGGCAGTGCAATCTGGAGTTTAGGGGACATTGTCGGCCGCTCCTAGGTTTGGTACGAACGCTTCAGATGGAGTTCCACAAGACAAACCTGGAGCATCAAGGCCTGTACGACATTCGGTGGCTTTCGCGTGGAGAGGCGGTGGCACGACTTTGCAGGGTGCTCGGGGCAGGAGTAGTGGTCTCCATCGAGTAGAAGCACAAGATGACGGCTATAGTACAGATACTGAAGTTTCACTTCTGTCTCTATCTTCTAGCCGGGCATTTTGGAAGACCTTAACGCGCTCAACAGGTTTTTCCAGAGGCGGAATGTAAGTCCAGTGCTTATTCGCCATTAAGTGTGTGTTCAAGTTTTGTTTACTTAAGGGTGTGTTTCAATTCTTGTTTTTTTTTTTTTTTTTTTATTATTATTTTTTTCCCTTTCCCTTCTGACAGGTTGACAGCACACTTGTCACGCAGGAGGTGGGCAGTACCTTAACCGACATCAAGCACCGGTACCTGGAGTATGGCGCGACCTTTGGCGGGGGTCTTAGCAAGCACCTGTCACGCTTCATTGAGTAGCATGCAACAGGCGGTCGAACAGTGACCGTTGACGGAATCGACGAGGACGACCAGCCAACTTCACATAGCTTAACACTACGGGAGGAGCCAATCACAGGGCACAAGTATGGTGGTTCGTTCGGGGACTGCGTGAAGCTGTGCATGCACTCCGCAAGGGAAGTTGCCTGCAACCTGAATGTGCGGGTGTGGGAATTGAAGCAGATTGGTGGCACGCGCGCCTCGTGTGGCTGGAGGAGAACGCTGCACTGTTTGGCGGGGGGCTGCCAGATGTGTTTTTATTTGTGTTGTGGCGTCATATGATTGTACTCGATTTTTGCTTCATATGTGCCCTTTGTTTCTCTGTCCCACCCACCCTATACACAGGCTTCAACATGCAGGCAGCACAGCTGGAGCTCAAAACCTTCTGTCACATCTTGTCGCAACACCATGATGTTAAAATAGTAGGCGCGATAAGGAGCCATAGCTAGGTAAACCCTAGCTAGGCAAGAGAGAAATGAGCAAAGGAGGAGGTTCACTAGCAAGCAAGAGGATACATATAGGAAACCCTAAGGGGTTGTACTCGCTATAGAGTACCCCACTGCAGGCTAGAGAATAATAACATTCTGACACACCTCCATAGCCAAAGTGGGGTGTAATCAGCACAATGAGCAAGCATAGCAGGAGTTCACAATAATAAGCAAAGCTAGAGGTAATCACAGCGGGCAAGTGAGGAGGAGGAGGAACTGTGGAAGGAGAGAAGATGGGAGGCAACGACTGAAGCTGCAGAGGCACGGGCACAGGAGCGGCTGACTCAGTGGCTACCGAAGCAAGGGCGACGGACTACTGGAGTGACTGGCTCCGCGGCTAAGACGAGCGGCAGGAGCAACGGACCCACTGGCAACTGGTGCAACAGGCTCACTGGCTACCGAAGCAAGGGCGACGGACTACAGGCGCTGCAGGCGACACGACAGCTACCTCCACACAACCTCCTCCAACTGACCCACACCCTTGACACACACCCCCTGCTGAACCCCTAACTCCACTCCCACGTCACCCCCCTAGCACCACTCCTTCGGCTCCCCACACACCCACCCCCCTCAGCGGCAGCTGCAGCAGTGGGAGACAGAGGAGGAGGAGGAGCAGGGGACGGCGCACACTCTTGCACCCCCATAACCGCCACCCCCACACTCGCCACCCCCAAACCCTAAAACGGGTGGCACGGGGCAGGAGCGCGGGGGACGGCGCGGGGGACGGCGAGGGGGACGGCGCGCGGCCCTTAGGCAGGCTGCCCGGGCCGCGCGCGGGCCTGGCGCAGCCCGTACGGGCCGCGCGCGGGCCTGGCGCAGGTCGCGCGGGCCGCGTCGGGCGACGGGGGGCGACGCGCGGGTCCGCGGGCTCCGTGACGGGCGACGGGGGGCGCTTCGACGGGCGACGGGGGGCGCTTCGACGGGCGACGGGGCGGTCGACGGGAGGGGGGGAAGCGCGGGTCCCCGGGGTGACGCACGAGGGAGGAAACCGCCGCGCGCCTCGGGGCCACGGCGGGCAGAAAACCGCCGCGCGCCCCGAGCGCGCGGCGGGAAGAAAAAACGAACATCGCGCGCCACGGGACGCGCGACACACAGGAAGGCAGCGGAAGCAGGCGGGCCCACAGGCCAGGAGCGTAACCGCTCTGATAGCATGTTAAAATAGTAGGCGCGATAAGGAGCCATAGCTAGGTAAACCCTAGCTAGGCAAGAGAGAAATGAGCAAAGGAGGAGGTTCACTAGCAAGCAAGAGGATACATATAGGAAACCCTAAGGGGTTGTACTCGCTATAGAGTACCCCACTGCAGGCTAGAGAATAATAACATTCTGACACATGAGGATGAGGATTTCCACCAGGGGCTCCATAACATGCTCAAAACGAACGACTGCCCCCCGCATCTACCCCAACCTGATGACCCTGTGGCAGGCACTGGCGGTTCTCCCGTTGAGCACAGTTGAGTGCGATCTTGAGTTCGGCCACCAAAACGTGAGCAAAAGCTGGACCCGGACATCCCTCTGTGACGAGCGGCTGAGCGAGCTGATGGCGCTGCACATGCTGAAGTACGCGTACGGCTGGCCAGGTGCCGTGGACATCTGGCGGAGGCAAAAAACGAGAAGACATGTCTAAACACATGCACCCGTTAGGCCGTACGTAGGGAAGGGCAAGGCGCGAGAGGCTGATGAGTCAGATGAGGATGATGAAGCGAATGTTGGTTTCATGTATGATGATTATTACTAATGAAACCAATTTCACTTTAGAGTATACAAGCGACTAGTGTAGCATGAAACGATATGTGCGTTTAATGAGGATCATGCAAAAAGCTTACATTGATGGATCAAAGTATTTTTTTGTTCCGAGAATGAATTTTACACTGATTTTAAAGGTAATGACAGGGTTAGCCTGAAAATCAGTGTAACAAAACTCCCAGACTGAAAATCAGTGTATAAAAAAAACCAAAAGTAAACACTAATACGGACACAATTGAGATATGTTTTTTAACTATTCTGAGGCTGACTCTCGTTTATTAGCATCAATCGAGGTGAGTCGTAACGAAAAGCGCGAACCTTCACTGGCGGGAAATGTATGCCACCCTTGGAAAATGTTTTTGGTTTGGCGATGCGAGAGCTTTGCGCTTCGGCTGGTAAAGTGAACCCCGACCGTAAACTTTCATTCAACACAGGGCAGGTTTCACAATTCGAGCTAGGGAGAAGATCCCATCGGTCAGTAAATCGTTGATTTGTTACCTGTACATCTTCCCTTCCCACTCCCTCCCAACACCCCCAAGTTATTCTTGTTTGTGAAACGAAGGTGCACCGCCCCCCAAATTTGGCGCGGTGCGGATCAAGGCCTTTCGCGTTGCGAAAATATTGTTCAATTTGACCATCCCTTCTTGCACCACTCGGTCCCCTCCCCGAGTTGATTTCAACTCTTCGATTTCCACTCTTCGATTTCCACGACCATCCCAACTTGGAGGTACACAACAGCTTTCGACCCGCAATTCGCGTTAGCATCTCTTCGCTTCATCTTGCCGACCAGCCGACATCGCCTTGTTCCTGCGCCGAGGCTGCCACACAGCCGGTGCGGAAGCAATCTCCCTCATCTTATGGCCTCCGCCACCTCCCAGCACCGTTGCATCGTAGTAGCCCACTGATCATCACTTGACAACTAAGCTCCTCGTATCCCTCCCATGTCGCTGCCTGCCTTTCGATTCCCGTAAAGCACGAAAGACGAAAGACGTGCGAGCTGCTGACGACCCAGCACCATCGCCCGTCCCATCGCATGCTTCATCTCAGCCGCTCTCTCGCTCTCCGCATACAGAGACCCCTCTCTGCGCTCTCGCACGGCAGCGCGGAATTATTATAGCCCCTTAAAAAACTAATAGCTTTTCAGGGACAGCGGTGGTGACAACCCGAGAGGAAAACGGCGTCCATGACGAGAGCAGGGGCAGAGAGCGGGCCAGCAAGGGGTAGTGATTTTTCCATGACGCTGTCCGATCCCCGCGCACAGCGAAGAAAAACGGACAGTGCCGCCCAATGGCCGCGCAGGCGACGGTGTTGGCGCTGTGCGAGCTGTCCGCCGGCTCCCCCACCCACTGCGCCTTCCCGCCCGTTCTCCGCCAGGACCACGTCCCTCCTCGTACACACCCTCGTTACAGTCGCCATGGCCTCTATAACATGCATGGTAGCCCCAGCATCGGCGGCGCGATCCCCGCCGCCGGTTGACGCGGTGCAGAGCATCTCCCTGCAGAAAAGGGAGGTCACTGAGGCGGACATACGCGGTATGGGCGCGTGGGCGAGACAACGGGCCGTGCAATTCGATATAAGCGGGATGGCGAATGCGACAAGACCCCAGGAACTGGCTGACCTGTGAGTCGACGAAAAACGTTTTCCCACCACCGCGTCTCGTGCCAGTCCCGACCCATCATATACCCTCGTTACCCGCCACGCGCCATCGTCGCATCCCGTCTATTCCACGTCCCCCTGCGCCCTAACCCTCTCAAACACCACACTCTCCCCCCTCCCCCCGCCCCCCCCCGCCCACCTTCTACCCCCGGCCACCCCCCTCCCCAACCCCCCTCATCCTCCCGCTCGTGCGCCTCCCCCCGTGCGCGCGGCAGTCTGGCGGTGCCGTCGTCGACGGCGGTGCGGCTGAGCAACTACCTCAACATGCAGTTCTACGGCACCGTGAGCATCGGCACCCCGCCGCAGCGCTTCTCCATGCTCTTCGACACTGGCTCCTCCGACACCTGGGTGCCCTCCAGTACCTGCCGCACCAACGTACGCCGCTCGCCCCTCGCCCCCCGCCCGAGCCCTCCCCCCCCCCCTCCCCCCCCCCCCCCCGAGCCCTCCCCCCCTCTCCCCCTGTTTCCATCCACTCGTTCGGCCTCGAGATGTTTTCACTCCTTCCGCATCCCCCATCACCCCCTGTCCCCTCCACTTCACGTATCCCGTTTTCGTTGCCACCACACCACCATTCCGTACCCATGACCGCCCGCCCTCGCACCACCCGTGTTCTGCTTGCCATGCCACTCCCCGCGTCCCTCGCTGTGCCGTGCCGTGCCCCCCTGTGCGTCTCATCAGATAGCGTGCTACACGCACAACCGCTTCAACAGCTCCAAGTCCAAGTCGTTTAAAACAACTGGTGAGCCCTTCCTCGCGCGCACATGCCACCATACGTACGCGCATGCTAGCCACACGCACGCGCATGCTAGCCACACGTACGCGCATGCTAGCCACACGCACGCGCATGCTAGCCACACGCAGGCGCATGCTAGCCACACGCACGCGCATGCTAGCCACACGCACGCGCATGCTAGCCACACGCACGCGCATGCTAGCCACACGCACGCGCATGCTACCCCACACGCACTTGCGCTGCAGAGGCCATGCGTGCATGGAGCGGGAGAAGAGCAAAGGGCTTGTAGATGCCGCGGATGTTGTCTCGCATCCCCGCTGCACTGCCACGCTGCACGCATCACAATGCACTCGGTGCGACTCGGCGCCCACGCACCTGCCGTACCCTTGACGATCCCCGTCCTCTCTCTCGTGCGTGGTGCGCGTGGTTGTGGCAGGGCGCACGGTGTACATAACGTACCTGTCGGGCAAGGTGAAGGGCGCGCAGGGCACGGACACCGTCACCGTCGGCCGCACCAAGGTCGCCAACCAGGTGCGCTGGGGCATGTGCGCGCGGGGTGCGCGGGGGATGTGCCCCGGGGGTTGTGCGCGGGGGCATGTGTTCGGGGGCATGTGCGCGGGTGTGTGCGCGTTGCATGAGCGCGGCGGCATGTGCGCGGGGACATGTGCGCGGGGGCATGTGCGCGGGGGCAAGTGCGCGGGGGCATGTGCGCGGGGGCATGTGCGCGGGGGCATGTGCGCGGGGGCATGTGCGCGGGGGCATGTGCGCGGGGGCATGTGCGCGGGGCACTTGCTCGCAAGCAAGCATGTGCATGCGAGCAAGCGGAGGCGAGAGCAGGGAAGGGAGTGAGGGATGAGCCAGATGGGAAGAGGAGGGTGGCGGGCCAGGGGATTAGATGATGGGCTGGACGGCACAGAAAGTACAGCATACACATCCCGGACATCGCATGCACGTGACGACAGGTGAACGTTGACCGACTTCTCACAACGGCGTTGCTTCGCAGCAAGGCAGCCCGCCCGCTTGGCTCAAGCACCTCTTGTCATACACACCCTAGCTGCGCCCTTCCCCTTGCTCCCAACAGTGCAGCCACCACCAATAGTCAGCTTCGCCCCCCTGACCTGTGTGTCAACCCCCCACCCCCCCTTGTCCCCTGGCGTGCTGCATGCGTGTGTGTGGGCGCGCAGGCCATCACGGAGGCCACGTGGCTGCCAGGTTCGGCGAACCTGGGATCGCGGTTTGACGGTATTGTGGGGCTGGGACCCATCAAGGCCGCCAAGCACCGCACCGACCCTCTGTGGTGAGCACGCACTTGTGGATCCACCCGTGCATGCACACCCATGCGTGAACCCATGCACGTATGCGCACACATGCAGACGTGTGCGCGCACTCGCACGCACTCACGTGCACGAGCACAGTGTAAGCACAAAACGCAGACACACACACACACACACACACACACACACACACAGAGCACGCACACGCACACATGCACACGCACACAAACAGACTCACTCTCTCACTCACTCACACGTTCACTCTGTAACTCATTCTCTCACTCACTCTCTCACTCGCACGTACATGATTGCACATGCACAGACACATCCACATGTGCACGCACACACATACACTCATATGCATGCATGAACACACTGCAAGCATGAAAGACGCAAACACACACGCACACACCCACACACACCCACCCACATATACACACACACGCACACACACAGTCACTTGCTCACTGACTCACTCACACGTACACATGATCTGCACATGCACACACACATGCTCACATGTGCACGTGCACGCACATCCTTCATACGACGCAACCCCACGATTCCCCTCATATGCTGCGCCCCTCCAGGAAGACGATGCAGGAGCAGGGGCTGCTGCCCAAGCCGCTCTTCTCCTTCTGGATGAACCAGAACGGCGGCAGCAAGGCCGGCGGCGAGGTCATGTTCGGGGGCGTCAACCCTGCGCGCTACTCAGGCTCGCACACCTTCACACCCGTAGTCGGCTCTGGCAGATACTGGAACGTGAGCACTCACCCGCGCACCAACGATTCTTTTCTTAATACTATTCTGTCTATTGGGTGGCTGTGGTGTGGGTACCGCATTGGCTGTTGTGTGGAAGGCCCACTTTTTCATCCCTGCAATCCCCGCCTCGCCTTTGCTTCCACACTCCCTTTGTGCGAGCAGATTCGGATGGGCAAGGTCAAGATGGGAGCGATGACCATCGGTAAGGCACTCGCACTGTCCAATTGCTCTCCATCCATGCAGACCTTGTTCCTGCTCATTTGGCACTCTTACGCCAACTCGTGCGGATACTTCAGTGCCTGTGAAATCAGCATCCGCATTCTGGAATAGATGTCGTCCCAGAAAGCCTCGCTTGTCCTCGTTCTGCAAGCCCCCCCAGCATCTTCTTACTCTCGTCCCCCTGCTCCTCTCTTCCCTCTCTCCCTCCTCCTCCTCTGCGCCCTCTCTCCATGTGTGCTTGCCAGCCTCATGCAGCAGTGGCTGTGACGCTGTACCCGACACTGGCACGTCACTCATCATCGGCCCCACTGTAAGATGCCCACGCTGCACCCCTCACCACATCTGCACCCACGCCCCGTTCCGTCTTCCTGCACTGTTCCCTTTCCACGTGTCCTGCTCAGCTCCCCACTCCCGGCGCTCACGTATGTCTGTCCCGTGCCGTGCACTGCAGGCAGCTATCCATCAGATCTACTCTCAAATGGGCATCTCCATGTGCTCCTCCCCCGTAAGCTCCCTCTCCCTACATGTACCCCTCACCCCTCCCCCTTTCACTCTTCGCCCTTTCCCTCCCCTCCCTCTTTCTCCCTTCCTCCCTTTCCCTCTCTTCCTCTATCTCTGCCTCTCCTGTCCTCCCCCTACCCCTGCCCCCCTCTCTCCCCCTATCTATCATTTCCCTCTCTCCCTCTCCCCCTCAACCTGCATGTGTAAATAATCCCCTTCCGCCCTCTGGTCCCACTCGCACCCATCAACCCACTGTTTGAACCATCCGTTCCCCTGTTCCTGTGTGCGTGCAGCCGTGTGCAGTGCCGTGCACCCAAGTGCCCGCGCTGCCACCGCTCTCTTTCACCATAGAGGGGCGCACCTTCACGCTCTCACCGCGCCAGTACGTGCTGCAGGTCGCCCAGCCCAGCGACCCGCGCTCAGGGGGAGGCAGGAGCGGCGGCACGGCGTGCTTTGCGGCGTTCGTGGGCATGGACTTTGCCATCTCGCCCAATGGCCATGCGTGGTGCGTGCAGGCTGGGGAAGAGAGAGTGGAGGGGGGAATGACTGTTGGCAGGCTGGGGAAGAGAGAGTGGAGGGGGGAAAAGGGCGGTTGCCATGTTGTGCTGCTGGAAGAAGAGTGGGAGCAGATGAGAGTAGTCGCTGTAGTCACTTCGTGTTCCACATTTGGAAGCGTTGGCATTTTATTCTGGTCCCAATGCTGTCTCGAGAACTCGTGCTCACACACTCAATCATCCATGCCCTCCGTTCCTTGTCTGTGTGTGTTTCTGTACTCTGCTCTGCGGGGTGGCTGCTGCGGGGACGGGATGTGTGTGTGCGCACCAGGATACTGGGGGACACGTTTCTCATGGCGTACCACTCCATCTTCCACTTTGGCAAGCCCATGCGCGTCGGATTCGCCACCTCGAGATAGGTCACAGGGTGCATGGGCAAGATGCCTTGCCCACGAATATATATTACTGCTACCTACCTCACAATTGACAATAATAAATGCAGCTTTCTCGACCCTGCATTCTCGGTGTAACGGTTACAATACGTTCATCGTCTCTGAGCTGGAGAGTTCCACAAGAGCATGTTTGTGACTTGGGATGTTGAGATTAAGGGGAATGATATGTATTGGGTAGGAGGGTGAGAGTACAAGACTAGGGTATCGAGAGAATTTTGTACCCCCTAGAGCTATCCCCAATATAGCCTAGACGATTATAAACATATATGTTGACACACCCCCATAGGCGAAATGGGGGATAGCCAGAGCAAGCAACGGTCACAAGACCAGTCAAGAGAAGAAACAAAACACAGCTCAGGGTGGATCACAACGTCACCACACACACTGAGCACAAGCAAACGGCCACAAGGCCAGTCCACATGCAGAGGTATATAAGCAACAAGAACAGTACAGTGATCTCAAGCTAGCAAGAGCAAGCATGCAGGTATATATATATATATCACAGTACAAGCAAAGTCTACAGCAAGTGCGGAAACGTAGGCACAAGGCCCAACAAAGTACAAAAACGCTGATGATCACCAGACGGAAGTGCCTTGGTGAATATATCAGCAGTGTTGGCCCGAGTGTCCACGTGACGGAGACGAAGCTGGCCTCGCTGCTGCAACTCTCGAGCCAGGAAGTAACGCAGAGCAATATGCTTCGTTCTGTGCTCCATTCTGTGCTCCTCACACAAGGCAATGGCAGCCTTGTTGTCGACGTACAGCACTGGAGGAGAACGAGGCCGCTCTCCCAGGTCGGTCAGCAGGTAGGTGAGCCAACGCAACTCCTGTGCAGCCATGGCAGTGGCGTAGATCTCATCCTCACAACTGGAGCTGAGAACTGAAGACGAGCGAGTAGAACGCCAAGAAACAGAGCCAGAGCCAAGGCTGAAAGTGTAACCCTGTGACGACCGCTGCGTAGCCTGGTCGTCAACCCAAGACGCGTCTGAGTGCCCAGTGAGGACCACCTCACTCCGTCCTCCAAGCACTAGCCCCATGCCTGATGTGCTGCACAAGTAGCGCAGTACCCTCTTAGCAGCAGCCATGTGCTCAGGTCGGTGCCGACCAGGAGCTACGTAGCGAGCCAGAAGACCAAGAGGGTACGCGAGGTCAGGTCGAGTGCAAGTCATCAGGTACATGAGGCAGCCGACTAGCTCTGGGTAAGGACCACTCGGCTCTACGGACTCGTCCGAAGGTGGAGCTGAGAGCGAGTGACCTGTCGCCAGAGGAGTGGCCTGTGCTGAAGACCAGGTGAAGCCGAAGCGCTGAAGGACGTGCTGCACCATGTGTGACTGAGTCAGGGAGATAGTGCGGCGTGCTCTGTCCCGGGTGATCTGCAAGCCAAGGTAGCTGCGCAGCTCACCCAAGTCTGTGCACGTGTGTCTCTTCTGCAGCTCCGACTTCACGTGGGCGAGAGCCTCAGTGTCAGCAGTGGCAAAAACCAAGTCGTCGACGTACACGAGGATGTAGAATGGCGGCAGTGAAGTGTCGGTGCGCAGAAACAGCGACGGGTCAGCAGTAGAAGGCGCGAACCCAAGAGCCGCAAGCGTAGTCCTCAGTGTGTCGTGCCACTCACGTGGCGCCTGGCGAAGACCGTAGACCGGCCGCTGGAGGCTCCACTGGGTACCAGGAGGGAACGACCCAGTGAAGCCCGGGGGGCGGCGCAGCCAGATCTCCTCGTGCAGGCTGCCCTGCAAGAAAGCTATGCTGAAGTCAAGAGAGTGAAGCTCGTAGTCACGGTGAGCGGCAACGTGCAGCAGCACCCGAAGAGTGGTCATCTTCGGGGTGGGGGAGAAGGTCTGAAAGAAGTCTACTCCCTCTCGCTGACTGAAGCCTCGAGCAACGTACCGAGCCTTGAAGACAGGCGGAGAACCTGGCGGCCGCTTCACCCTGAAAATCCACATGCCACTGACGATGTTCGCCCCAGGAGGGGGAACCTCGTCGACGTAAGTGCCAGTGGACTTCCAGGATGCCATCTCTGCGTCCATGGCTGTCTGCCACTGAGAGGAGTACTTACCCGCGATCGCCTCAGCGTAAGAACGCGGGGTCGGGATGTCTGGTGCATCCGGGTCTCCCTCAGGGGCAAGCAGCATGGCCACGAGATGGGGCGCAGCGGCTGCAAGACACTCAAGGTCCTCGTGCCTGTCCTCAAGGACGTCCGTGCCAAGAGCACACTCACCCCCGACGGACGGAGGACAGACAGACTCAGACTCAGCAACAAGACTGGCAGCGTAGTCTAGACGACAAGCAGCAGCAAAGTCGACAAGCTCAGCGACCAAGGCAGACGCAGCAGCACACGCAAACGACGGATCAGTGACAACAGTGGCTAGCAGACGCGTGACGGTAGGGTGGTCAGCACGAAACCGGTCAGACGCAGGGTCCGGAACGTCAGGCAGAGAGGACGCAGGGGGAGACGGTAGAGGAACAGACTGCGGAGCAGAGGAAGGACGACGGACAACAAGGTGCGTACTGGGGACAGTCGGCTGACGTGAACGAGAAACACGACGACCAGTACGACCAGAACGAACAGGCGAGACAGGACGCGACGAAGGCTCTCGACGCTCAGCAAGAATACCTGTCTGCTCAGTGTAAGGAGAGGGAGCAGGCAGCGGTGAGCCAGGCTGTAAGGGTGATGGTGCGCCGTGCTCTGTCCTGGGTGATCCGCAAGCCAAGATAGCTTGTCAGTTCACCCAGGTCAGTGCACGTGTGTCTCTTCTGCAGCTCCGACTTCACGTGGGCGAGTGCCGCAGTGTCAGCAGTGGCAAAGACCAAGTCGTCGACGTACACGAGGATGTAGAACGGCGGCAGCGAGGTGTCGGTGCGTAGAAACAGCGACGGGTCAGCAGTAGAGGGAGCGAACCCAAGAGCCGCAAGTGTAGTCCTCAGTGTGTCATGCCACTCACGCGGCGCCTGGCGGAGACCGTAGACCGGCCGCTGGAGCCTCCACTGGGTACCAGGAGGAACCGACCCAGTGAAGCCAGGAGGGCGGCGCAGCCAGATCTCCTCATGCAGGCTGCCCTGCAAGAAAGCAGTGCTGAAGTCAAGAGAGTGAAGCTCGTAGTCGCGCTGAGCGGCTATGTGCAGCAGCACCCGAAGAGTGGTCATCTTCGGGGTGGGGGAGAAGGTCTGGAAGAAGTCTACTCCCTCTCGCTGACTGAAGCCTCGAGCAACGTAGCGCGCCTTGAAGACAGGAGGAGAACCCGGCAGCCGCTTCACCCTGAAAATCCACATGCCACTGACGATGTTCGCCCCAGGTGGGGGAACCTCATCGACATAGGTGCCTGTGGACTTCCACGAAGCCATCTCTGCGTCCATGGCTGTCTGCCACTGAGAGGAGTAGGGACCCGCCATCGCCTCTGCGTAAGAGCGCGGGGTCGGGATGTCTGGTGCATCCGGGTCTCCCTCAGGGGCAACTAGCATGGACACGAGATGGGGCAAAGCAGCAGCAAAGCACTGGAACTCCTCATGTCTGTCCTCAAGGACGTCCGTGCTAAGAGCACACTCACCCCCGACGGACGGAGGACAGACAGGGACGGCACCGAGCAGCAAAGTCAACCAACTCAGCGACCAGAGCAGACGCAGCAGAGGGCTCCAAGGTAGGGTCAGTGATAACAGTAGCTAGGAGACACGTGACAGTGGGACTGGCAGCACGACGAGAGTCAGACTCCGGGTCAGGAGGAGTAGGAAGAGAGGACGCAGGAGGAGACGGCAGAGGGACACGCTGAGGAGCAGTGGAGGGACGCAGAGTCATGTAATGAGTGCCAGGGACAGGGGGAGGACGCTCACGTGGGACACGACGACCAGTGCGAGTAGTACGAACAGGCAACGCAGGACGAGACTCAGGCTCACGACGCTCCGTAAGACCTCCTGTGGGACCAGTGTAAGGAGAGGGACCAGGGAGAGGCGAGGCAGGCGGTAACTGTGACTACGACTGGACAGGCGGAGGACACTCTAAGGAGGAAGGAGGACAAGGAGGAGGAGTATGACTAAGAACCTGCTGAAGAAGCGGTACGAAGTACGGTCGCGGCCGCGCAGCGTCTCCAGAACCAGTAGAGACACCAGCGTCAGGGTCCTCAGTACCAGCAGCAGCTCCACCGCCAGGGTCCTCAGCACCAGCAGCAGCTCCAACGCCCGGGTCCTCAGCACCAGCAGCAGCTCCACCGCCCGGGTCCTCAGCACCAGCAGCAGCTCTACCGCCCGGGTCCTCAGCACCAGCAGCAGCTCCACCGCCCGGGGCCTCAGCACCAGCAGCAGCTCCACCGCCCGGGTCCTCAGCACCAGCAGCAGCTCCACCGCCCGGGTCCTCAGCACCAGCAGCAGCTCCAACGTCCGGGTCCTCAGCACCAGCAGCAGCTCCACCGTCCGGGTCCTCAGCACCAGCAGCACCTGCAGTACCAGGGTCCGCAACACCAGGAGCGCCACTCCGAAGACTGCAGCGCCGCGTGTACCACTCTCGGATCCGCTGAAGGGAGGGGAGCTCCCGGGTAGGAGGGGAAGCACTGGTACCAGCTCCAGCAGCACCTCTCCTGAGGCTGCAGTACTCGTCAGAAATAACTGAGCAGGAATGGAATGAACTAGCACAGAGTTTGGTACAAGTAGGAAACCCTAACTTTGTGTACCCCCTAAGGTGTAACCCACTACAGCCTACACAATATAAACATACAATGTTTGACACACCCCCATAGGCGCAGTGGGAGACAACCACAGGGTCACAAGACCAGTCAAAGCAAAGCAAAGCAAGCTCAGGGTGGATCTCAAGGATTCCACACAAATTCCGAGCACAAGCAAGCGGTCACAAGACCAGTTCACATGCAGGTTTATAACAAAACAAGAGATACAGTGATCACAACCTAGCAAAAGTAAACAAGTAGGCATATATATATAGTGATCACAGTACAAGCAAGGTCAAGAGGTAAGCAAGTGAGGCCCAGTAGGTACAAGGCCTAGCAGAGTGCAAAAGCGCTGATGGTCACAAGGCTGAAGCGCCTTGGTGAACACATCAGCAGTGTTGGCCTCCGTGGCCACGTAACGCAGACAAAGCTGACCACGCTGCTGCAGCTCTCGAGCAAGGAAGTACCGCAGAGCGATGTGCTTCGTTCTGTGCTCCAGTCTGTGCTCCTCACACAAGGCAATGGCAGCCTTGTTGTCGACGTACAGCACTGGAGGAGAACGAGGCCGCTCTCCGAGGTCGGTCAGCAGGTAGGTCAGCCAGCGTAGCTCCTGAGCAGCCATGGCTGTGGCGTAGATCTCAGCCTCACAACTGGAGCTGAGAACAGAAGAAGAGCGAGTAGAACGCCAAGAGACTGAGCCAGAGCCAAGGCTGAAGGTGTAACCCTGGGACGACCGCTGAGTAGCCTGGTCGTCTGCCCAAGAAGCGTCTGAGTGCCCTGTGAGAACAACCCGGTCTCGCCCTCCAAGCACAAGCCCCATGCCCGACGTACTGCACAAGTAGCGCAACACCCTCTTAGCAGCATCCATGTGCTCCTTCCGGTGACGGCCAGGAGCGACATAGCGTGCTAGGATGCTAAGAGGGTATGCAAGGTCAGGTCGAGTGCAGGTCATCAGGTACATGAGGCAGCCCACAAGCTCTGGATACGGGCCACTCGGCTCTACGGACTCATCCGAAGGCAGAGCTGAGAGCGAGTGACCGGTAGGCAGAGGAGTGGACTGAGGCGAGGAGTACGTGAAGCGGAAGCGCTGGAGAACCTGCTGCACCATGTGTGACTGAGTCAGGGTGATGGTGCGCCGTGCTCTGTCCCGGGTGATCCGCAAGCCAAGATAGCTCGTCAGCTCACCCAGGTCTGTGCACGTGTGTCTCCTCTGCAGCTCCGACTTCACGTGGGCGAGTGCCGCGGTGTCAGCAGTGGCAAAGACCAAGTCTTCGACGTACACGAGGATGTAGAACGGCGGCAGCGAGGTGTCGGTGCGTAGAAACAGCGACGGGTCAGCAGTAGAGGGAGCGAACCCAAGAGCCGCAAGTGTCGTCCTCAGTGTGTCGTGCCACTCACGTGGCGCCTGGCGGAGACCGTAGACCGGCCGCTGAAGCCTCCACTGGGTGCCAGGAGGAACTGACCCAGTGAAGCCAGGGGGGCGGCGCAGCCAGATCTCCTCGTGCAGGCTGCCCTGCAAGAAAGCAGTGCTGAAGTCAAGAGAGTGAAGCTCGTAGTCGCGGTGAGCGGCTATGTGCAGCAGCACCCGAAGAGTAGTCATCTTCGGGGTGGGGGAGAAGGTCTGAAAGAAGTCTACTCCCTCTCGCTGACTGAAGCCTCGAGCCACGTAGCGCGCCTTGAAGACAGGCGGAGAACCCGGCGGCCGCTTCACCCTGAAAATCCACATGCCACTGACGATGTTCGCCCCAGGAGGGGGAACCTCGTCTACGTAGGTGCCTGTGGACTTCCAGGAAGCCATCTCTGCGTCCATGGCTGACTGCCACTGAGAGGAGTAGGGACCCGCCATCGCCTCAGCGTAAGAGCGTGGGGTCGGGATGTCTGGTGCATCCGGGTCTCCCTCAGGGGCAACTAGCAAGGACACGAGACGGGGCAAAGCAGCAGCAAGGCAGTGGAACTCCTCCTGTCTGTCCTCAAGGACGTCCGTGCCGAGAGCACACTCACCCCCGACGGACGGAGGACAGGCAGACGCAGACTCAGACTCAGCGACAAGGCTGGCAGCGTAGTCTAGGCGACAGCGAGCAGCAAAGTCAACCAACTCAGCGACCAGAGCAGACGCAGCAGAGGACTCAAAGGTCGGGTCAGTGACAACTGTAGCGAGGAGACGCGTAACAGTGGGACTGGCAGCACGACGGGAGTCAGACTCCGGGTCAGGAAGAGTAGGAAGAGAGGACGCAGGAGGAGACGGCAGCGGGACACGCTGCGGAGCAGTGGAGGGACGCAGAGTCATGTAGTGAGTGCCAGGGACAGGAGGAGGACGCTCACGTGGGACACGACGACCAGTGCGAGCAGTACGAACAGGCGACGCAGGACGAGACTCAGGCTCACGACGCTCTGTAAGACCTCCTGTGGGACCAGCGTAAGGAGAGGGAGCAGGGAGAGGCGAGGCAGGCGGTAACTGTGACTGCGGCTGGACAGGCAGAGGACACTCGACTGAGGGAGGAGGACTAGGAGGAGGAGCCTGACCAAGAACCTGCTGAAGGAGCGGTACGAAGTACGGTCGCGGCCGCGCAGCGTCTCCAGAAGCAGCAGGGACACCAGTGGCAGCCCCAACGCCCGAGTCCTCAGCACCAGCAGCAGCTCCAACGCCTGGGTCCTCAGCACCAGCAGCAGCGCCACCGGTCGGGTCCTCAGCACCAGCAGCAGCTCCAGCGCCCGGGTCCTCAGCACCAGGCGCAGGGCCATCGGTCAGGTCCTCAGCACCAGCAGCAGCGCCACCGGTCGGGTCCTCAGCACCAGCAGCAGCTCCAACGCCCGGGTCCTCAGCACCAGCAGCAGCTCCAGCGTCCGGGTCCTCAGCACCAGCAACAGCACCACCGCTCGGGTCCGCAGCACCAGGAGTACCACTACGAAGACTGCAGCGCCGCGTGTACCACTCGCGGATCACCTGAATGGGGGGGAGCTCCTGGGTAGGAGGGGAAGTACCGGGACGAGCTCCAGAAGCACCTCTCCGGAGGCGGCAGTACTCGAGGTACCTCTCCTGCAGCTGCTGGGAGGAGGGGGCTCCTCCAGGTGGAGCACGCTCAGGCTCAGCACCCCCAGACTCAGCACCCCCAGACTCAGCACCCCCAGACTCAGCACCCCCAGGCTCAGTACCTCCAGGCTCCGCACCTCCAGGCTCCGCACCTCCAGGCTCCGCACCTCCAGGCTCCGCACCTCCAGGCTCCGCACCTCCAGGCTCCGCACCTCCAGGCTCAGCACCCCCAGGCTCCGCACCTCCAGGCTCAGCACCCCCAGGCTCCGCACCCTCAGACGCAGCACTCCCAGGCTCAGCACCCCCAGACGCAGGACGCGAGTCGACAGCTTTCTCGACAGGCTCACCTGGGTCTACCTGGGACACACCTGAGGGAGCGGCACCCTGAGGGGGGAGGGGGTCTGGTACCTCAGCACCTGGAGCGAGGAAGAGAGGCGGGGGGGGGAGCGGGGCAGTGCGGTAGGGGAAGAGGCGGTAGAAGGGGACGGACTCGTCAAAAGTGACGTCCTGAGAGGCCAGAACCCGGCGCGAGGTGACGTGGTAAAACTGCCATCCAGGCGCGTCAGGAACAAAGCCAAGAAAGACACAGGGAACAGCGCGACGCGAGAGCTTGTCCGCGGACGTGTCGCGGACAAAAGCTCGAGATCCCCAGACCCGGAAACGCGACGCATCGCCAACCTCTCCCGTCCACCGTAGAGTCGGGGAAGTCTCCGGCAAGGAGACACGGGGCCAGAGGTTGAGCTGATGCGCTGCGTACCGGACCGCAAACGGCCACAGAAAGTGGGGAGCAGCCGCATGGGTCAGGGAGGTACGAGCGACCTCCATGACCAAGCCAATGCGGCGCTCAGCGACCCCATTCTGCTGTGGAGAGGCCGGAAGCGTGAACGACTGCTCAATGCCGTGCTCAGCACAGTAGGCTGCCAAGAGGTCGGAGGCGAACTCACCACCTCTGTCAGAGTGCAAGCGCAGGACAGGAAAGTCCGAGTGAAAGCGCTTGCCTAGCTGGAGACGGGCTCGGCTGATCCAGGGGATCAAAACACCAGGGACGTCACCCTTGGCGCGCAAGGGGAAGACCGTGGTGTAGCGCGAATAGTCGTCAACAACTATCAGGAAGTACCTCTCCTGACCCTGACCACGGACGCGGGCTGGGCCCCACACGTCCATGTGGAGCGTCTGCAGGGGAGCGGTCGTCGGGGGAAAGGAGGAGGAGTGAGGAGCGGCGCGCTGCCGCCCCTCGACACAGGGAATGCAGTCAGGAGCAGGGGAGTCAGGAAGGGGAGGGAGCACCCTGGGAAGACCAGCAACAAGGTCCCGTTTGTGCATGGCCCGCAGGCGCTGCACAGACGGGTGACCAAGGCGGTGGTGCCAGAGGACGGTGTCGTTCGCCAGAGAGCGACACGAGCAGGGGGCGGACAGCTGACGTGACGCTGACGCAGACGCAGCTACCTGAGGGGACTCAGTGGTCAGTGTGTACAGGTCAGACCCCGGCTCTCGAGTGAAAGTAGCTAGGTGGCGGCCCGTCCGAGCACACGTGCAGTGAGTCACACGCTCGTAGGCAGGGGTGAACTGGTGAACACCCCCATCCTGGAGCGCACTACCTGCCACCAAGTTCGTGGAGAACGAGGGGAGGTAGAGACCTGAGAGCGTGCCGGACGGAACCGCTGGACACGGAAGGGTGGTGGAGGAGGTCGCAAGGACCGGACCCCCAGAGGGGTCAGCAAGAGAGACAGCAACCGGCCGAGCTAGAGGCTCAAGGACAGTGCGGTCACGAAAGAAAGAGCGAGAAGCACCTGAGTCCAGTGTGAAGGTGTGCAGTGCTGCAGTCGACTCAGTACCAGGGGGGACAGACGCACAAGCACCTAGAGCAGCAGCTGCAGTAGTACCTGTGGAAGCAGACACACTAGCACCTAGAGCAGCAGCGGGGCTGGCCTGAATGCCCGGGTCGGGCGGAACACGCAAGTACTGAGCACCCTCTCCACTAATAGACATCGCATACATGGCAGTGAGAATAGCATCAAAGTCCAGTGCCCAAATATCAACACCCTTCCTGAGCAGCTCAGCCCAGCGCGGCAGCTCACCCCCACCAGGAAACTGGGTGCGCCACGCATCGTTGAGGCGGGCGAAGCAGCGCTCCGTCTGGTGCGGCCCCCCACACGTCTGGCCAGTGCGGTCACCTGTACGAATAACGTACTGGCAGGTGACGCTGCGCCGCGCATACCACTCACGGGCGGCCTGAAGGGTCGGGGCAGGCTGCTGACTCTGACCGCCCCCCGGGCCTCCACGACCACCACCCCCTCCGCCTCCGCCCCGGCCACCTCCACCCCTGCCGCTGCCACGACCACCTCCGCCTCCGCTGCCACCTCCGCCCCTGTCACCACTCCCAACGCCGCTGTCACCTCCACCACTGCCGCCACTAGCCTCTCCAGTCGCACCTCCACCGCCACCACCTCCACCCCCGCCTCCTCCGCCACCACCCCCACTCCTGCCACTCCTGCCCCTGCGTCGTCCGCCTGAAGCAGACGCAGCCCCGACCTTCTCAGCACCAAGGAGGTCGACAGCAGCAGCAGAGGCGACAGAGGGGAGGAGGGGGGAAGGGGAGCACCCCTCGAAGAAGGGGCCGCGGGGGTCGCCACGAGAGGTGCCTACAGCGACGATACTAGCCTCGGCTGCAAGCAGTTCCTTCTCGAGGAGGTCTACGGTGAGCTCAGTGGGGGAGCGAGAGAGGAACTGGTCCCTGACAGGGCGCAGAGAGTCAGGGAGGCGGGTGACAACGTGGTAGAGAGTGATCCAGAGCGGGGGGGGGTTGCTAGCGAGGAACTCGTCAGGCATGGCAGCGCGAAAGCGAGCCTCACTAGTCTTAAGGTGGGTGATGAGGTCTGCGACAGTGTGAAAGGAGGCTAGGTCGGGGAACAGGTAGGGGAGAGTGAGGCGGCCTAGCGTGGCAGAAGCGGGTGAGGAGTAGCAGGCCACTACAGCTGTGTAGAGGTCCTTAGCAGTCTTGCACTGGCCGAAGTGCTCGCGCTCATCTAGCGGCAGGGAGTTGCGAATAGCAAAGCGAGCGTGCGCGTCACGGGTCTGCCACTGTGAGCGCTCAGCTGGGGGGGCAGTAGCGAGTGGGGCGGTCGCATGGCCGAGAGCGTGGTCGTACAGTGTAATATCTTCCTTGGCAGTGAGCTGTAGGAAAAGGTGCAGGTCATCTAGCCAGGTTTCGAATTTGACCGGACGGCCCTCGGCGTCGAAAGCTAGAACAGGAGGACTAGCCATAGCGACAGCGGCAGTAGTAGAAGCAGTAAAGTCACTGAAAAGGCGTGCGCAGGGTCAGCGGGGCCGGTGGGGCCTACGGACTGTAGTGGCGCACAAGCAGCAGTAGCAGGAAGTGTAGTAGTAGGATCTGCAGTGGTGCACAGGCGCAGCAGGCGGCAGCGAGAGCCGGCGCAGCAGGGGCGGGCTCAGCAGCGGTGATACGCGGGCGGCGGCGGGCGCAGCAGCGGCGGTGCGCGGGCGGCGGCGGGCTCAGCAGCGGCGGTGCGCGGGCGGCTGCGGGCTCAGCAGCGGCGGGCCGGGAGCAGGCAGCGCGCGGGCCGTGCGGGCCGTATATGAGCTGTGCGGGCAGCGTGCGGGCCGGCGGCGGTCAGCGCACGAGCCGCGCAGGCTCAGCGCGGGCTGCGCGGGCTGCTCGCGGGCTGCGTAAGCGGGTCGCGGGCGGCTCGCGGGGGTTCGCGGGCAGGTCGCGGGCTGCTCGCGGGCAGTTCGCGGGCTGTGCGCGGGCTGGTCGCGGGCTGCGCAGGCGGTTCGCGGGCTGTGCGTGGGCGGTTCGCGGGCTGTGAGCGCGGCGCGCTGTGCGGTTCGCGGGCGGCGTGACGGGGCCGATCGGGGCGCTAAGGGGCGACGCGACGGGGGCCGTGAGAGGCCGCTAGGAAAAAAAAAAAAGTTCGACGGGGCCGCAGGGCCGCTAGATCGTGCTAGATCGACGGGGCCAGCGGGGCCGGAAACAAGCGAAGGTAAGCAGGTAGGTAAGTCGGTGGGCCCTAAGAACAGTCCTAGCGAAGGACCTGCTCTGAAACCATGTCAGAAATAACTGAGCAGGAATGGAATGAACTAGCACAGAGTTTGGTACACAATATAAACATACAATGTTTGACATGCAGTACTGTAGGTACCTCTCCTGCAGCTGCGGTGAGGAGAGGCCTCCTCCAGGTATAGCACTCTCAGGCTCAGTACCGCTAGACTCAGCACCCCCAGACTCAGCACCCCAAGGCTCCGCACCCCCAGGCTCAGCACCCCCAGGCTCAGCACCCCCAGGCTCAGCACCTCCAGGCTCAGTGCTCCCAGGCTCCGCACCCCCAGACTCAGCACCGCCAGGCTCCTCACGCTCAGGCTCAGCACCCCTAGGCTGACGAGAGTCGACAGCTACCTCGACAGGCTCAACCGGGTCTACCTGGGACACACCTGAGGGAGCGGCACCCTGAGGGGGGAGGGGGTCTACCACAGCAGCACCTGGCGCGAGGAAGAGAGGCGGGGGGGGGGAGCGGGGCAGTGCGGTAGGGGAAGAGGCGGTAGTAGGGGACGGACTCGTCAAAAGTGACGTCCTGAGAAGACAGGACACGGCGCGAGGTGACGTGGTAAAACTGCCAACCAGGCGCGTTCAGGACAAAGCCAAGAAAGACACAAGGAACAGCGCGAGAGGAGAGCTTGTCCGCGGACGTATCGCGAACAAAAGCTCGGGATCCCCAGACCCGAAAACGCAACGCATCGCCAACCTCTCCCGTCCAACGCAGTGTCGGGGAAGTCTCCGGCAAGGAGACACGGGGCCAGAGGTTGAGCTGATGCGCAGCGTATCGGACCGCAAACGGCCACAGAAAGTGGGGAGCAGCCGCATGGATCAGGGAGGTACGAGCGACCTCCATGACCAAGCCAATGCGGCGCTCAGCAACCCCATTCTGCTGTGGAGAGGCCGGAAGCGTGAACGACTGCTCAATGCCGTGCTCGGCACAGTAGGCTGCCAGGAGGTCGGAGGAGAACTCACCACCTCTGTCAGAGTGCAAACGCAGGACAGGAAAGTCCGAGCGGAAACGCTCGCTGAGCTGGAGACGAGCTCTGCGGATCCAAGGGATCAAGACATCAGGGACCTCACCCTTGGTGCGCAAGGGGAAGACCGTAGTGTAGCGCGAGTAGTCGTCAACAACAATCAGGAAGTACCTCTCCTGACCCTGTCCACGGACGCGGGCTGGGCCCCACACGTCCAGGTGGAGCGTCTGCAAGGGAGCAGTCGTGGGGGGAAAGGAGGAGGAGTGAGGAGCGGCGCGCTGCCGCCCCTCGACACAGGGAAGACAGGGAGGAGCAGGCGAGGGTGGGAGGGGAGGGAGAACCCTGGGAAGACCAGAAACAAGGTACCGTTTGTGCATGGCACGAAGGCGCTGCACAGACGGGTGACCAAGTCGGTGGTGCCAAAGGACGGTCTCGTGCGCCAGAGAGCGACACGAGCAGGGGGCCGACAGCTGACCTGACGCAGACGCCGACGCAGCAACCTGAGGGGACTCAGTGGTCAGTGTGTACAGGTCCAACCCCGGCTGCCGAGTGAAGGTAGCCAAGTGGCGGCCCGTCCGCGCACATGTGCAGTGTGTCACGCGCTCATAGGCAGGGGTGAACTGGTGAACACCCGCGTCCTGGAGCGCACAACCCGCCACCAAGTTCGTAGAGAACGAGGGAAGGTGGAGACCTGACAGTGTGCCCGACGGGACCGCAGGACAGGGAAGAACAGTGGAGGAGGTCGCAATGACCGGACCCCCAGAGGGGTCAGCAAGGGAGACCGCAACTGGCCGAGCAAGTGGCTCAAGGGCAGTGCGGTCACGAAAGAAACAGCGAGAAGCACCTGAGTCCAGGGTGAAGGTGTGCAGTGCCTCAGTCGACTCAGTACCAGGGGGCGCAGACTCACTAGCACCTAGAGTAGCAGCCTCACCAGCACCTGGGGTAGCAGACACGTGAGTACCGGGAGTGGTAGCCTCACCAGCACCTAGGGCAACAGACGTACTAGCACCTAGAGCGGCAGCCTCACTTACAGGACACGGCAGCTGCACCTGTCCACTACCAGAAGCTCCCGAACGATGCACTCCAGAGCGACTACCACTACGGCCACCCCGACAGCCCCAACTAGCGTACCACTCACGCGCACAGAGCTGCTGGGGCGAAAGAGGACACGGCAGCTGCACCTGTCCACTACCAGAAGCTCCCGACCGACCCACTCCAGAGCGACTACCACTACGGCCACCCCGACAGCCCCAACTAGCGTACCACTCACGCGCACGAAGCTGCTGGGGCGTGAGGGACTCACGCGCACGGCCCTGGAGCTGCATCTGGCCACGCCAGGAGCAGCAGTAGTAGCAGTAGCGGCAGTAACAGCAGTAACAGCAGGAGCAGTGGCAGTGGGAGTAGAAAAGGCAGTAGCAGCAGTAGCAGCGGTAGCAGTGCTGGGCAATGCTCACCAGTGGTCGGCGCGGCAGGCGCAAGACGGTGGCGACAGCGGGGCCGCTACAACTGCAGGGCGGGGCCGGGCCGCAGCAGGGAGCTCCGCGGCAGCTGCTGCAGGGCGAGGCCGGGCCGCGACGGCAGCTGCTCCAGGTGCCAGGGGCGGCTGCTGCAGTGGCGGCTGCTCCAGGGGCCAGGGGCGGCTGCTGCAGGTGCGGGCTGCTCCAGGGGCGGCTGCTGCAGGTGCGGGCTGCTCCAGGGGCGGCTGCTGCAGGTGCGTGCTGCTCCAGAGGGGGCTGCTGCAGTGGCGGGCGGCTCCAGGGGCGGCTGCTGCAGTGGCGAGCGGCTCCAGGGGCTGCTGCTGCAGTGGCGGGCGGCTCCAGGGGCTGCTACTGCAGTGGCGGGCGGCTCCAGGGGCTGCTGCTGCAGTGGCGGGCGGCTCCAGGGGCTGCTGCTGCAGTGGCGGCTGCTCCAGGGGCGAGAGGTGGATTCGGTCAGGGCGACGCGGCGAGAAGGGCGACGCGGCGGGCAGGTGGCGACGCCGCGGGCAGGGCGACGCGGCGGGCAGGTGGCGACGCCGCGGGCAGGGCGACGCGGCGGGCAGGTGGCGACGCCGCGGGCAGGGCGACGCGGCGGGCAGGTGGCGACGCCGCGAGTAGGGCGACGCCGCTAGCAGGTGGCGACGCCGCGGGTAGGCGACGACGCCGCGGGCAGGCGACGACGCCGCGGGCAGGCGCCGACGCCGCGGGCAGGGGACGACGCCGCGGGCAGGCGACGACGCCGCGGGCAGGCGACGACGCCGCGGGCAGGCGACGACGCCGCGGACAGGGGCTACGTCGCGGGCAGGCGACGACGCCGCGGGGAGGCGGCGACGCCACGGGCAGGGCGACGCGGCGGGCGGCGAGAGCCTGCAGGGGCGGCGCGCGGTCGTGCAGAGGCTGCGCGCGGGCCTGACGGGTGTGCAGGGGCGGCTCTCGGGCCTGACGGGCCTGCAGCGGCGGCTCGGGGGCCTGACGGACCTGCAGGGGCGGCTCGAGAGCGCACGAGGGCGCACGAGGGCGCACGAGGGCGCACGAAGGCGCACTAGCAGAGAAAGGCGCACGAGGGCGCACGAGGGCGCACGAGGGCGCACGAAGGCGCACTAGCAGAGAAAGGCGCACGAGGGCGTACGAGGGCGCACGAGGGCGCACGTAAGGTAGAGCGCACGAGGGCGCACGTAAGGTAGGGCGCACGAGGGCGCACGTAAGGTAGGGCGCACGAGGGCGCTTCTAGCGGAATAGTGGGCCCATTGTAGAAAGCGGTCCTAGGTAGCAACCTAGGCTCTGATACCATGTCAGAATCTAGAATAGAACGAGAATGAATGAACTAGCAGGAAGGTGGGTACAAGTATGAAACCCTAAGTTTGTGTACCCTCTAAGGCTAAACCCACTATAGCCTACACAATATAAACATACAATGTTTGACATCTAATGCATTGTTGAAATCCTCTTGCATATCATTGAGCTCAGCTTCTTGAAAAGCTAATAACCATGGATCTTTCCCTAATGTATACTCGGCTTCTTTAGCATTGATTACGTCTTTATTCATTTTATACGTGTCCATGAAACACGTTGGATTAGTTGGTTCTTCTCGAAACAGAAAGAAAAGTAAAACTCGCACACGTATATTATTGCATAGATGTTGTTCCTTGTGATAACTAATAAATCTAATAACCTTACTTTTTTTCTTTACGTTGATATTAATACCTTCGTTTGTTGGACAAGTCTGGACCAATTAAACGAGCATTATTTGTTCTTTTTGAGTGCATCGCAACCTCTAACTTCAATCTGAAGTCAGCCATACAGATATTGTCTAGAGCATTAGGTCTACTCATGTATCGTTCCAATGAAGCATATGGCTGATACACATCCGTGCTGTTTGGTTGTAATGCTTTCAATTCAGCGATTGTCTTTAAAGTCAACAATCGTTCGGTGTGAGGCGCAGTGTTAACAAACAATACCTGACGTGTTGCCATTCGATACCGTAATCCGAGCAACGCATAACATGCTTCTTATGCACTGATTTCTTGAGAATTAAGCATTGCATTGCCGAGTAAACGTAAAACTGTTTTTATACCACCTTCTTTTTGATGTGCTTTCTCCATGGCTTGTTGCATCATTAGACTCGTACCTTTATATGCCTTTGTCACACAGGAAACGATGTAAGCAGCAACACTGTATGGATCGATGCACAACTGTACATCCATATTACCATTCCATAATTTTCAAAAGAGTTGGATAAAATTGTTGACATACGCATCTCTCACATTACGACGGATAACAATCGAGACACGCTTGAGTGTCGACCAAATTGTCATTATGTAATCAGAAAGCGAAAGACCTAGCTCTTCTATGAATGTGTCAAAAGTGCCTGAAAACGTTAGCACCACTTGCTCTAGCATACTCATTATGCGCACAGCATTTGCTTTAAACCTTTTCACCTCACCTCCGTCAACGAAGCAGGCATAGGATGCAAAATCATTGTTTGAGGAAGTGGAAATTTTGGAAACCCGAACCTGCACTTACTGATTTTGGTTGACTTCCGTTGGCAAGATTTAGAATGTCTATGGGTTTGTAAAGATAGTAATTGCGGATCCAAACCATCTGAACAGCAACTGATATGCTTGTCAGAATATTATGCTCTAGCCTGCAGTGGGGTGCTCTATAGCGAGTACAACCCTTCTAGGGTTAGCTATTTGTACCACCATTGTTGCTAGTGCAAACCCCTCCTTTGCTTCATTCTCTCTTGCCTAGCTAGGTAAACCCTAGCTATGGCTCCTAAGTATACCCACTATCTCGACATGCTATCAGAGCAGGACGATCCTGTTGGGTCGATCCTGTGGGTGGGCCCCACCACCTTAGTCTTCCGCTGCTCCTACTACTGTCTGTGTCGCACGCCCCGTGGCGTGCGACGGATTTTTCATCCCGCCGCGCGCTCGGGGCGTGCGGCGGTTTTCTCCCCGCCGTGCGCCCCGAGGCGCGCGGCGGTTTCCTACCGTGGGGGACCCCGCGCGCCCCCGCCCCTTTCGTTGCGACGTCCTAAGGAGCCGCGCGCGGCCCCCCGCGGCCACGATTTCCCGTCGCGCCGCCCTGGGGAGCCGCCCTCGGCCCCCCCGCTGCCCCGATTCGCCGTCGCGCCGCCCTGGGGAGCCGCACTCGGCCCCCCGCTGCCCCGATTCGCCGTCGCGCCGCCCTGGGGAGCCGCGCGCGACCCCCCGCTGCCCCGTCGACGGCCACGACGCCTTGGGGAGCCGCGCGCGGCCCCCGATTTCCCGTCGCGCCGCCCTGGGGAGCCGCGCGCGACCCCCCGCTGCCCCTTCGCGGCGCCCTAAGGAGCCGCGCGCGGCCCCTCGCTGCCCCGTGGTGGCGTCCTGGGGGCCGCGCGCCGTCCCCCTCGCCGTCCCCCGCGCTCCTTCCCCCGTTCCGCCCGTTTTAGGGTTTGGGGGTGAGGAGTGTGGGGGTGGCGACTATGGGGGTGTCGGTTGTGAGTTCCTCCCCCTGCTCCTCCTCCTCCCTAGTCTCCCTCTGCTACAGCTGCCGCTGAGGGGGGTGGTGTGTGGGAGCCTAGGGTTTGGGGTTTAAGGGGGGTACCGTGGGAGTGGAGCTAGCTAGGGTTTGAAGCAGAGGGTGTGTGTCGAGGGGTGTGGGACTGGCAGGGGGAGGTTGAGCGGAGGTTGCCGTCGTGTTGTACGCAGCGCCTGTACTCCGGGGCACTCATTCCCGGTAGCTCAGAGAGCCGGTTGCGCCGTCGCCTGTGGGTCCGTTGCTCCTGCCGCGCATATTAGCCGCGGAGCCTGTTACTCCTGTACTCCGGGGCACTCATTCCCGGTAGCCACGTTGTCGCACCAGAGCCGTCTGTTGCCCGTGTGTCTGCAGCTTCAGTCGTCGCCTCCTATCTACACTCCTCTCGCCAGCCCTCCTCCTCCTCACTTGCCCCCCTGTGACTGCCTCTAGCTTTGCTCATAATTGTGAACCTTAAACTATTGCTTCTTGCTTGTGCTCAGAATGTGTGGTGACATCGTGATCCACCCTGAGCTTGTACTGCTTTGCTTGCTCTGCTGATTACACCCCACTTTGACTATGGGGGTGTGTCAGAATATTATGCTCTAGCCTGCAGTGGGGTGCTCTATAGCGAGTACAACCCTTCTAGGGTTAGCTATTTGTACCACCATTGTTGCTAGTGCAAACCCCTCCTTTGCTTCATTCTCTCTTGCCTAGCTAGGTAAACCCTAGCTATGGCTCCTAAGTATACCCACTATCTCGACAATGCTTATCTGCAAAATCAAGTATACTCACGTTGTTGTCCAAAGAGACGTCCATACCAGATTTGCTTCACAAAACAGCGTGAGTATGTGGCGCATCTCGTTGTTGGAACTCGTCCAAAGCAAAATAGTCATCGATGCCGCCTAATAATGAGGACTTCGAAGACAGCAAGTTAGAGAACAATGTTTTTTTCCTAAATTCATAATACCGAGCACATGTAACCGAATCGTTCCGTACTAAAGTAGTTATCGTATTAAAATCTAACGGTACGCTACAATTGTCCGCCACTTTAGCTGGATTTCCTCGTAATTTATTAGTGTTAAATAGTGTCGTATGACAATCTGTTAACTACTATTGAGACTAGGAACCTCTAAGCACACCTTTAATCCACATTAGGTTGTCCCCACGGGGTCACCTCCAAGGGTCCTCGGGTGCCTGGTAAAACCAGCCCCTATCCAAGGGTCCGTGTTTGTAGAGGGATTTCCCAAGCGTGAATACAATCGTGTGCTCTAGAGTAGTCACAAACTCCGTTGCGCAGCGTTAATTGACTGATTGGCTCGTGTGCAAAAATTCCCCTCACGTCAATACATTGATAGATAATAATTCATTCACTAAAAGAATCACAAGGATTGATCACAAACAAACACAAGCAAATATATATACTAACCCACCAAAATCGAAAGCTAACAGCCCACCGAAATGACAGCTAGAACAACACTCCGAATTGCCAACTTTCACCATGCGAAACCACTGCCAACATACTCGCCCTCACTTAATTCTATGGGCCATACTTGCTCGCGAACGCTACGGGACGCTCGTGGCCGTTCGTAGTCGTTCGTGGCGACCACTCGTGACAGCCACGGAATCTCCCGAAGAAATTGCGCAGTTACGCGACGACATTACGAAATCAGTGAAATCACTCTCGCCCAATTCGCACCAGCTTCGAAAGTAAATCGCGCAGCTCGCCAAACACCCCGTGGCGAATTTCCTCTCGGCTAATAGGGACAAACAGCTCGAGGGTCCCACGAAATCTAGCCTGGACCCACGCGCACTCGTCCTTTCCCTCGCGCCACCCCACTGCCACACTCGCGCGTGTGGCACCGAATTTAATTGCAGCCTCAGGCCGCGCGTGTGCCACGATTGGCACACTCCCATGATTGCGCAACATGCGCAACAGTGCTCGGGCTCATGGCCTCGAGCCTTGACCACCTCGCTAGGGCGAAAATTCTTTAGCCCCATAAACAAAACACGAAATTACAAACTGACTCACTCAAACAAATGAAAACGCAACTCCCAAACTTTACCTGAAAGCTCACGAACTCGCACGAAATCACACGAACGTTTCACGAACAGACTCATAAATAGTTACGACACTTTCACGAACACTCGTGACTCACAGAACACACAAAATAACACAAATGCATACGAAATCTCGGAACTCACGAACCGTTGAGGCGATTCACGAATCGTGAACGCCCAAACGAAAAGCACGGAAATGCGCACCTCACACATAACAAATTACCTTCAAACAGAACACTCCATTTACTTTCACCGCTGGCGAATAGGCGGTAGGTTGACGTGCAAAACGCGTATTGCACTCAACACAATCGGCCCATTTTATGTCAGCCATCGACAATGTAAAAAAAAAATGTGGGCCTTCCAATCTGTCACAACATCGCAAAGAGTCTCAAAGTCTACATGCAACGGAATGATTGGAATTAGGGTTTGCAAGCATACAAATAGGAGTCCTACAAATGTTGTACCCTTTAGGGAGTGCCTCACTGCAGCCTATCATAACATTAACATTTGACACACCCCCATAGGCTAAGTGAGGGACACCAGGGCAAGCAAGGTGAAAACAAACGGTCACAAGACCAGTCAAGGCAAGACAAGCTCAGGGTGGAGCTCAAGGACACCACACAAATTCCGAGCACAAGCAAGCGGCCACAAGGCCAGTTCAACAGTTCACTAGGATATAAATATGAAAACATAACAACCAGAGCAAGCAACAAGACTACAGCAACCGGGGGCCTACCTCAACAAGCCCCAACTGCACACAGAACCTGTGGTGATCACCAGGCGCCAAGGCCTTGGTGAAGACGTCTGCAGTGTTGGCCTCTGAGGCCACAAAGTCCAGGCGTGCCTGGCCGCGTCGCTGCAGCTCTCGCAGGAGGAAGTTCTCAGAATAACTAGGCAAGAATGAATGAACTAGCAGAAGTTTGGGTACAAATATGAAACCCTAGTTGGGGTTGTACCCCATATTGGCTACCCCACTACAGCCTACCAACATATAACACAATACAATTTAACACACCCCCATAGGCAAAGTGGGGGAGAACAAAGGGTCGCAAGACCAGTCCAGCAAAGCAACGCAAGCCCAGGGTGGATCACAACGTCACCACACTCCGAGCACAAGCAAAGGCCACAAGGCCAGTTCACATGCAGTGCTAGATATAGTACAAGACAAGCAACACAGTGATCAAAACCTAGCAAGCAAGCAACAAGATATATATAAAGTACAGTACAAAGAATGTCAAGCAGTGAGCAAGTGAGGAAACGTGGACACAAGGCCTAAAGAAGTACAGTGCCGCTGATGATCACTAGGCGGGAGCGCCTTGGTGAAGATATCAGCAGTGTTGGCCTTCGAGTCCACGTACACAAGCCGAAGCTGACCGCGCTGCTGAAGCTCTCGAGCAAGAAAGTAGCGAAGAGCAATGTGCTTCGTCCTGTGCTCCAGTCTGTGCTCCTGACACAAGGCAAGAGCCGCCTTGTTGTCACCGTACAGAACTGGAGGAGAACTAGGCCGCTCTCCCAAGTCAGTCAGCAGGTAGGTGAGCCAGCGTAACTCCTGTGCAGCCATGGCTGTGGCGTAGATCTCAGCCTCACAACTAGAGCCGAGAACAGAGGAAGAGCGAGTGGACCGCCACGAGACAGAACCAGAGCCAAGGCTGAAGGTGTAACCCTGTGACGACCGCTGCGTAGCCAGGTCGTCCACCCAAGAAGCGTCCGAGTGACCAGTGAGGACAACTCTGTCGCGTCCTCCAAGCACCAGCCCCATGCCTGATGTACTGCACAAGTAACGCAGCACCCTCTTAGCAGCCTCCCAGTGCTCTCGCCTGTGTCTCCCAGGCGCAACGTAACGAGCAAGGATGCTAAGAGGGTACGCGAGGTCAGGTCGCGTGCAAGTCATCAGGTACATGAGGCAGCCTACAAGCTCTGGGTACGGGCCACTCGGCTCTACGGACTCGTCCGAAGGTGGAGCTGAGAGCGAGTGGCTGGTAGCCAGAGGTGTGGCCTGAGGTGAGGAGAACTGGAAGCCGAAGCGCTGAAGGACCTGCTGCACCATGTGTGACTGAGTCAGGGTGATGGTGCGGCGAGCTCTGTCCCGGGTGATCTGCAAGCCAAGGTAGCTACGCAGTTCACCCAGGTCAGTGCAGGTGTGTCTCTTCTGCAGCTCCGACTTCACACGAGCGAGTGCCTCTGTGTCAGCAGTAGCAAAGACCAAGTCGTCGACGTAAACGAGAATGTAGAACGGCGGCAGCGACGTGTCTGTGCGCAGAAACAGCGACGGGTCAGCAGTAGACGGCGCGAACCCAAGAGCCGCAAGTGTAGTCCTCAGCGTGTCGTGCCACTCACGTGGCGCCTGGCGGAGACCGTAGACTGGCCGGTGGAGGCTCCACTGGGTACCAGGGGGACGCTGCGCGCGGCTCGGTGCGGGCTGCGCGCGGCTGCAGCGGGCTGCGCGCGACTCGGTGCGGGCAGCGCGCGGCAGCAGTGTGCTTAACGGTCTGCAGGGGCTGTGTGCGGGCCTGACGGGCGTGTAGAGGCGGCGCGCGGGCCTTACGGGCCTCTAGGGGCAGCGCGCTGGCCTAGGGCAGCAGGAGGCAGCGCATGTGCAGCACGTCACAAGGCAAGGCAAGGCAGGCAGGTACGTGGGGTAGCGCGGTAACCGCAGCGGTAGGTGGGCCCGAAAAAAAAACGGTCCTACGGACCTTAGTGTCGAGATAGTAGGTATACTGAGGAGCCATAGCTAGGGTTGACCTAGCTAGGCAAGAGAGAATGAAGCAAAGAGGGTTTGCACTAGCAACAATGGTGGTACAAATAGCTAACCCTAGAAGGGTTGTACTCGCTATAGAGCACCCCACTGCAGGCTAGAGCATAATATTCTGACACACCCCCTTATTTAAAGTGGGGTGTAATCAGCAGAGCAAGCAAAGCAGTACAAGCTCAGGGTGGATCACGATGTCACCACACATTCTGAGCACAAGCAAGAAGCAATAGTTTAAGGTTCAAATTATGAGCAAAGCTAGAGGCAGTCATAGGGGGCAAGTGAGGAGGAGGAGGGCTGGCGAGAGGAGAGTAGATAGGAGGCGACGACTGAAGATGCAGACACACGGGCAACAGACGGCTCTGGTGCGACAACGTGGCTACCGGGAATGAGTGCCCCGGAGTACAGGAGTAACAGGCTCCGCGGCTAATATGCTCGGCAGGAGCAACGGACCCACAGGCGACGGCGCAACCGGCTCTCTGAGCTACCGGGAATGAGTGCCCCGGAGTACAGGCGCTGCGTACGACACGACGGCAACCTCCGCTCAACCTCCCCCAACAGTCCCACACCCCTCGACACACACCCCCTGCTTCAAACCCTAGCTCCACTCCCACGGTACCCCCCTTAAACCCCAAACCCTAGGCTCCCACACACCACCCCCCTCAGCGGCAGCTGTAGCAGAGGGAGACGAGGGAGGAGGAGGAGCAGGGGGAGTAACTCACAACCGACACCCCCATAGCCGCCACCCCCACACTCCTCACCCCCAAACCCTAAAACGGGCGGAACGGGGGAAGGAGCGCGGGGGACGGCGCGCGGCCCCCAGGACGCCACCACGGGGCAGCGAGGGGCCGCGCGCGGCTCCTTAGGGCGCCGCGAAGGGGCAGCGGGGGGTCGCGCGCGGCTCCCCAGGGCGGCGCGACGGGAAATCGGGGCCGCGGGGGGTCGCGCGCGGCTCCCCAGGGCGGCGCGACGGGAAATCGGGGGCGCGCGGGGGTCCCCCACGGTAGGAAACCGCCGCGCGCCTCGGGGCGCACGGCGGGCAGAAAACCGCCGCGCGTCCGGGGCGCACGGCGGGTAGAAAACCGCCGCACGCCCCGAGCGCGCGGCGGGATGAAAAATCCGTCGCACGCCACGGGGCGTGCGACACAAACAGTAGTAGGAGCAGCGGAAGACTGAGGTGGTGGGGCCCACCCACAGGATCGACCCAACTGGATCGTCCTGCTCTGATAGCATGTCGAGATAGTAGGTATACTGAGGAGCCATAGCTAGGGTTGACCTAGCTAGGCAAGAGAGAATGAAGCAAAGAGGGTTTGCACTAGCAACAATGGTGGTACAAATAGCTAACCCTAGAAGGGTTGTACTCGCTATAGAGCACCCCACTGCAGGCTAGAGCATAATATTCTGACACTTAGTGCTCTGAAACCATGTTAAAATCTAGCAGCAGGAATGTCTGAACTAGTGGCATGCAGGAGTACAAGTAGTAAACCCTAATTGGGCTGTACCCCATATGGGCTACCCCACTACAGCCTAGACAATATGTAGCATATATGTTTGACAGCAATATCGGGAATGAACGCGAAGCGTCAGACAGTTGGAATTGAACCGAAGAGTCAGACGGTTACAGCACATCTGGACCGTCGGAGCAGATGGCATCGGGCAGCTTCAGGCAGGATGGTTTTGGCGGGAACAGTTACGAAACTGTACGCGCCGCACGGTTGGAATGAATTTGAATAAGGGAATGTACCCCTTAGAGTACATGGCTAGTTAGGTCGTTTCGTATTCCGATATATTTCTTGTACTTGCATGTTTTATTCATCTCACGCATTTTACATTCACTCTGCTATTGAGGTCAAGGGCCCACCAACACTACCGTACTGCGTGCGAACCTTCCTGAGTAGATCCTAGGCCACGATCAACTTCTGATCGCAGCAATGTATGAGAGCGGCTCGGGAATCCTTCGCACTGCCACTCCCGAAAATTGCGACATTCGGAAAGTGGCGTCCGGCACACGCTCACGAGTGAAGATGGCCGGAGGATCTGGTGGTCAGACCAATCTGACGGCTGAAGCGCAACCCAACCCGGCTGCGACAAGCGAGAACACGACGACAATCAACTCCGAAGTTCTCGCACAACTACTTCAGCGACTCACCAGCTTGGAGCAAGGACTCCAAACATTGCGGAATGGCGATGCGGGAACATCCTCGCAACCCACTCAACCGGCCCCGACTGGCCAGAACGCCACCCCGCAAACATTCTCCCTCGACACCAATGGCTCAACCCCCAAGACTCCCCGTCCCAGTGAAGAGGCAATTCTCTCCGCTCAATCAAGGTTTCTCAGCATATAAAAAATAAAGACAAGTACCTGTTTTGACGGCAGAGACTTTTACACCTGGAGCTTCGAATTGGAGCTCCTGCTGCAGAACGCCCGAATCTTCCATTACTTTGACGGGAGCTACGCGGAGCCCGCTGAGGACACCGACGACGCCAAGGCGAGGTATTACGACGAATCGCTGATGGCATACGGGGTGCTCCTGCGGAATATGTCACCGGCGAAGCAGCTCAACATTCGTTCTTACAAGACCTCGGCTGCTCCAGCCCTTAACGCCTGGCGGCACCTGACAGGAGTCTATCAGCCCAAGGACTCTGTCTCTTCGAGCCGACTACTCCAGGAACTCCTGGAAACCAAGATGACCGCAGGGGAGAAGGTCAACAACTACCTTAATCGCTGTCGGAGCCTTCACGACCAAATCGTGAAGCTGGGAAGCACGATTTCAGAGGAAATCTTCGTCAACATCGTGCTTCAAGGGCTCGGCCCAGAGTGGCGGCCCTGCAAGGCGCTTCTCCGACAGCAGGGGGTCATCTCGGAGGCCGCCCTTTGCGCCGCCCTTCTCGTCGAACAGAGGGATATGGATCAGCAGCGACCAGCGCCGCGACGAGAACGCGAACGGCTCGCCTTCTACGCCGACAACACCGAAGAGCGAAAGCCACGGCGCCTCTACTGCAAAATCTGCAGAAATTTCGGGCATCTGGCGGATCGATGCAAGAACCGATCTCGCCCTCGCCAGACCAATCCGAGCACCTGGTCCGGCCGTCAAGACGCACGAGGCGACGTGCGTCCAGCCCAGGGGTACCAGCCCCCTCTCGCGCGCAACCTGAACCCAGCGGTTCAGCATCAGCAGCAGCAGCCGTCATCGACTGCCCCAGTTCGCAACGTCATGAGCAACATGGCCATGACAGGCGAATCGCGTCGTCGCCGCGTGCGCTCACCTTCACCTGAGCCGGCACCGCACCCCATTGGCGCATTCACCAACAACAACCCATTTAGTCCGCGCCATGACTTCACCGACGACGACGATCAGGACTGGAACCTCCCAGTTCCGCTGCTTGAAAGTCCACCGCACGTACCTGATATGCGGGTGGCGCCAATTGATTGGCTCTCGCGCGAGCAATTTCTCAAGTTTGACACCCCGCACATCGTCACACCGCGACTGGCGCTGCTCGCACGTGACGACAACAAGCGCTACAACACCTGGTACCTGGACAGCTGCTGCGGCCAGCACATGGTGGGGTCCGAGCGTTACATATCCAACGCCGTCGCCACCCCTACCGTCACCTACGTCACCGTGGCGAACAACACGCGCCTGCGCGCAAGCGCGCAAGGCATCGTCGTGCTCAAAGCACGTGGAAGCCGCACGCACATCACTCTTAATGATGTGCTAATAGTCCAGAACCTGCGCTTCAACCTCCTGTTTGCCGCACAACTCATGGATTGCGGCGTCGACCTCAGCACGGACCACGCGACGCGAGACATCCTGCTGCACTATGAGGCGCGCAACTTCCCCCGCAGGCAGATCGGACGAGCACACTCCGAAAACGGAGTATACGTCCTGGATTTCGACATTCCCGACTGCAGCGGCGATTCGCACGAGCTGATTGACCTCGTGCCACTGCGCTTCGAGCACATCCACCGCAGGGACTGGAAGCACCCTGACGGCAGGCCGTGGGTGCCACATCATCCCCACCCACGCGAAATGGCGTTGCACAACCCCGATCCAGATGGCATCTGCAAGGACTGCTACACGCCAACGACATCAACGAGCGCGATTGCCGGCCGCGGACTCGCCGCCATCGCTGAAGCAGAAAAGCACGCGCCACCAGAGGAAGGGATGTCGCAGCTCGAGCTTGAAACAGCTACTCGCCGTGTGTTCGGCACCGACCAAAGCCCCCACGTTGGACCCCCCTCCCAGCGACTTGAGAACATCCTGCGATGACAACGCCGCAGAAGCTTTGACTCACGCGGAGTTCCGCGCCCCTACACTCTCAAGGAATTCCGAAAGGTCTACTCACACCGGCTCGACCCCTCGGTGAAGCTCACCGTGGAGCAAGAAGAGGAGTTGGCGCAACGCGAAGCTGAGGAGCTTCGCCAGCAAAGTCTCGCCGAAGCACGCGGGACCTTCGCTTGCGGCGCATGGGGAGCCGAAGCGGAAGAAAGCGCCTCCAATGAAGGGGGGTGGGGGAGCGCTGGAGGATGGGGAACGAGCGACTCCGGCGGATGGGGAGATAACGGCAGAACCTGGGCCAACGCGAGCGGCGGATGGGGCGCCGTACCTACCGCCGACGACAGTGGTTGGGGAACTTCCCGCGAAGAACGAAGGGGGGGAGAGGACGAAGCCGAAGAAACTGAAGCACCACCTGCAGTCGTTCCTCTTGGTCGTCCCCCGCGCCACATCCCACTCGCACCACCCCCTGCAGACATCCCCCCGCGTCGCGATCCCTGGGATACGATCATCTGGGGCAACGAACCGTCAACCCCACGTCGCACCGTCTACGGACCTGCCCCTGAGCCACGCCAACCTACCCTTGTCCCTGGAACCATCCCTGGGACCAACATCCCGCTCTCTGAAATTCGCGACAGAGAGTTCTTGGCGCTGATGCTGACTACCGCGGCAGAAGAAGAAGAAGTAGAGGAAGCAGCAGCGGAACCTGCTCCCGCACCTGACGAAGACCCTGAGGAGGAGCGCGCGCGCTACATGCGTATCTCGGGCTTTCGCGCCGACGATGCACTCTGGCACCAGCGCCTCGGACATCCTTCCCGCGCGACGCTGAAAAACTGCATCGACGCTGGCGTCTTCGCCCCTGGCGCACTCCTGCGCCCTGATGGCTCCGAAGTGAGTGGCGCGACACATCCGCGCAACTGCACCGTCTGCCCCGAAGCTGCGCTGAGCCACCAACCGTTCCCGCTGCTCGAACCTGGAACGAACCGCTACCCCAAGCTGCACAAGGTGTACAGCGATTTCCTGAACGTGGGGCATTGCGGAGTCGAGGACGAGCTATACACTCTTACCTTCATCGACGCTGGAACACGCTACGTGTGGGTCGTGAATGTGGAGTCGCGCGACAGAGCCTACGAGGTGTTTCGCCTCTGGCTAGCGCATGCGGAGCGGCAATCTGGGAAGAAGCTCAAGATTTGGCAGTCTGACGGCGCGGCAGAATTCAAGAGCAATCAGATGCAGACATTCCTGACGCAAAAGGGGATCGAGCATCACATCTCCCTCCCCTACGCGCACCAGCAGCAGGGCGTAGCTGAGCGGACGACCTGCACGCTGATGACGAAGGTGCGCGCGCTGATGAAGCAGTCGAAATTGCCGCCGATCTACTGGACCTACGCGATGCACCACGCCGTGCGGGTGCATAACCTGCTTTCAACCACCGCAATTACTGGCAATCTGTCCCCGCACGTTAAGTGGACTGGCACGAAAGGGGACACATCGATGCTCCGCGTGTGGGGGTGCATGGTGCAGTACCGCCCGCCAACATCAACCATCGGCAAATTTGCCAGCCGCGCGCGCTGGGGAATTCACCTCGGCATCAGTCACGAGTACAAGGCGTGGATCGTGCTGGACCTCCTCAGCCAGAAGACCGCCCATGCTCGCGACGTAATCTTCTACGAGCGTCTCTTCCTCGACCAGTTCCGCCACGACGAAGAAAGGAACACGAATCGCGTCTACGCCAACGATGGCCACAGCTATGCCACGCCTGAAGACGAAGCCGCTGCAGCAATCCTGGAGCAGGACACAAGGGGAGTGTTCGCATGGGAGGATCGGCGCAGCAGCGACGACGACGACGATGATTCCTCGGGAGGAGGAATAGGCGGAACAGGCGGAAGCGGAACAGGCGGAAGCGGCGGAGGCGCAGCACCACCAGCACCACCTGAACCTGAAAGCGATGACGACGATGTGCAGGAAGTCGTCCCGCAACGTCGCGAAGACAGCACCGTCTCAGGACTACAGCTGCTCGGGCTTCACACCGCAACCTCGAAGGCGCCGCGCATCATCGAGCCCCGAAACCCGCGCGAAGCCCTCTCTGGACCACACAGCAAGGAGTGGCATGAGGCGATGGACGCAGAAATCAAGGCGCTGGAATCACGAGACACCTGGGTACTCGTCGACCGCGCAGCAATCAAGGGCGCAAGGATCCTCTCGGGGAAGTGGGTCTTCCGCGTGAAGACCGCAGCGGATGGGACGATCGAACACTTCAAGGCGCGATGGGTGGTTCGCGGCTACGATCAGAGGCACGGGATCGACTTCGACCAGACGTTCGCCCCAGTTAGCCGCCACACCTCCGTCCGCATCCTGCTTGCAATCGCAGCTGCAAGGCACCTACCACTCCGCCAGATCGACGTGAAGAACGGGTTTTCTGTACGCGTTAGTGGACGCCCTGATTTACGTGGAGCAGCCACACACCTACGGCGAAGGAGACGGGCGCGTGTGTCAGCTGCGAAAGTCACTCTACGGCATCAAACAGGCACCGAGGCTGTGGCAGCAGTACCTGCACAACATCCTGCTTGAAATCGGATTCAAGCAGATGCCGCACGATCCAGGGATGTACCGCCGCGATTTCCGCGGCGAATACATTCTCCTCACGGTGTACGTCGACGACCTGCTTTACACAGGGTCGAACAACGAGCTCCTCGAACAGTTCGAGAAGGCTTTGGCGGGGCGCGTCGACATTACGTGCAACTACGAGGTGAAGCAGTTCCTAGGCCTCAACATCTCCTACGCGCCTGAGGCCATTCACCTCTCAGCGGCTAAGTACGCAGAGGAGTTGGGGAAGTGGTTCAACATCTCCCCTCTCACTTAGTTCTTCAACATCTTTGTCAAGAACAATATACAACGGTCGTGAGTGCTCGCCAGGAGCCATTTTCACAATGGATTGTGACGGTTGTTGATAAAAATGCTCTTGCGTTAATAATGTGTCAATCACGCCGACATTCTGGTGGTCCAGATTGTCGCTTTCACATGAAGACGACGATGCTGAGTCAACTTTATCATTAGTATTTTTCTTTGCTTTTGTTATTGCAAACAAATCATTCTCTTCTAACGTTTTCATGTTTGCTTGATGAACGTGAATATCGTATTTCTTAAAAAGTTCTTGATTGCAAAGAAATTGCAAGCCTTAAAAACTTTCGACGGGCGCACATTTTCTTCGAATGCATTGTTCTTGTACATGAGCTTGCGTTTCAAATGTACTGTAACCGTGTGTGTATCATCTGGTAACCTTGGAAGAGATTGAACCATTTTGTCAACTTCTACTGGAATATTTGTTACACCACCTTGAATGCCTAGTTGTTTGCCAACTGACAAAGAATGAATTTTCATAAAAGGGATGCGAGGACATAAGAGTCGCTCCTCCAACAAGTTCAAATCTTGAAGCTCAAAAGGCTTCTTCGAAAACCCATTTTTATTAAATATAGCGCAATGAGATTCTTTTCCGGCCCTCTGGAATTTGGCACAATGGCGACATACGCATACAGATGATTGTTGAGGATTCATTCGAACGATATTGGATGCAAAATTCAAAGTGCCACATTTTGTGCATTCTATTTCAGGTCCACACTTACAATCGCTTATAAATTTGCGCGTCAATCGATCCGTCTCTTGAGTGCGCGATTTTTTCTTTGACTTGTTTACGACGTCCACGACTACATCACTGAATTTTTTAACGAGATCCTTATTCAATATAGGAATGCCAGAGGGATCCAAACCTAATGTCATATCGATAGCATATTTATGAGGTGCACGTAGCTTATAATTTACAAAATAAGCTCGTACAAATGCTGCATCAATGGCGTGCAAGAAGCCGGAAAATGAATACGTTTTTTGGTTGTGATTGATTGAAAATTTGAAACCATGTGTCAGTGCTTTTACACCGATAAATTGTTTGCCTGAAGAGTTTTGTACTCACTCATTCCTTATGACATATGCAAAACAACTCTTTCTCCTTTCTCCTTTTGTTACGGCAACATTGTTTTGAACGCGATGGAATGAACTCATTTTCTCCGTCTTTCGTTTCACAGTATCTGTTCGAACTAAAAGTTGAAACATTCATGTTACTACTCGCAACTTCGACGGATTCCTCAACGTTTTCTGCTTTCTTTGACAAAACTGTACTTGGGACACTCCTTTCGAGCGAACATTCTGAGGGCACAGAAATTGGCATATTTTGCAAGTTCTCACCTGACAAAAATCGAGTCCCATAAAGCGCGCCATCCTCAGAAGGGACCAACAATGAATAGTGTGACATTGAAGAGTCGTAATGCAGATGCATTACTCGGTCAGTCGACATACCTTGGTCAGGTGTAAAACAAGCAACAAAATGTGTCGTACCTAGCCAAACAATTGATGTAGTATTGAATACTTTGAAAAAAACATGCACCTCCTTGATGGACCCCCAAACACGATCAGGTGAAACACAATATTCGTTGACAGATCTAAAAACGCGACCATGTGCCACACTTGCGTGATCAGGGTATTTATATTCGGAATTAGCCCAATAAGAAACAACGTAGTTCAACACTGCAATTTTAACTTCTTCATATCTGCTTTGCGTATCGTAAAGGCACTTGGACATACTTCGGTGCAAACAATTGCCATCGCCTTAAATAGTTGACTTAGTAAAACGATACGGCTTCTCAAATTCACGAACAACTCTCTCACTTTTCAAGTTTATGCTTGACGATAAGGTTGTTATCTTGTTCAAACTAAACGTTGCATCACTCATGTTACTACTATCGACATCGTTTGTCGATAAACTCTCAGCATGTGACAAGCCATCATCGATGGACTGTTGAGATACTAGCACAAGTGGTAGTTAGGTTTAGGGCCTAGGCTTAGTAGCCTAGGCCACGGGGGGAGAGGAAGTTTGTGCCAAGAGAGAAAGTCGAGAATAGGAATGATGCAATATGAGAAACAAGTACAAGTTATAGTTCAGGAAGGGTGCACCACCAAGCAAGAACAAATGTATGACTACACTACAGCTAGAACTACATGCAGTTATATATAATTCTGACATCCCCCCGTAACTGCATGCAGGAATAGCTAAGTGAAAAATACAACCTGCAGGGGTACACCACAGACCGAGAAACAGCAACAGCAGGCAAGGCAGCAGAAAAGGTTCGGCAGCAAAGGGGCAGGCGACAGCAAGGCACTTCTGCCACCCCCTTACTCTCCTCCCCCCGGACCACAGGAGGGGCGGCAGGGAGAGAGAGGAGGCGGGCTGGCGCTGGCTGGTCACCCCTTCCATCCCCTCACCCTCCCCCTCCCCCTCCCCCCCACACTGCTGCAGGAGCAGCAGAGGGGGAAAGAGAGGAGAGGTGGAGGGACGGCTGCTGGTTGGTCTCACACCCGCCACCCCAGTGCCACTCCCCCGGCTCCCCCACACCCTCACACCCTCCCCCCCAGCGGCAGCTGCAGCAGTGGGAACGAAAGGAGGAGGAGGGGAAAGGAAGCACAGGGGCGGCTGCACCGAGTGCAGGCGCGGGTGAGGCAGGGGCACCGTCGCGGGCGCCAGGGGCGGGTCCGCGGCGGCTCAGGGCACCGTCGCGGGCGCCAGGGGCGGGTCCGCGGCGGCTCAGGGCACCGTCGCGGGCGCCAGAGGCAGGTCCGCGGCGGCTCAGGGCACCGTCGCGGGCGCCAGGGGCGGGTCCGCGGCGGCTCAGGGCACCGTCGCGGGCGCCAGGGGCGGGTCCGCGGCGGCTCAGGGCACCGTCGCGGGCGCCAGGGGCGGGTCCGCGGCGGCTCAGGGCACCGTCGCGGGCGCCAGGGGCGGGTCCGCGGCGGCTCAGGGGTCCGCGACGAGCATAAAAAACGTCACGCGCCACCCGGGCACGGGACAGAAGGAAATTCGCCACGCGCCCGCGGCGCGCGACCGGAAAAACAGCAGCGGAAGCTTGAGGCAGGCCCACAGGACAGGACGTAACAGGCTCTAATGCCATGTTGAGATACTAGCACAAGTGGTAGTTAGGTTTAGGGCCTAGGCTTAGTAGCCTAGGCCACGGGGGGAGAGGAAGTTTGTGCCAAGAGAGAAAGTCGAGAATAGGAATGATGCAATATGAGAAACAAGTACAAGTTATAGTTCAGGAAGGGTGCACCACCAAGCAAGAACAAATGTATGACTACACTACAGCTAGAACTACATGCAGTTATATATAATTCTGACATGGACACCTCAACGTCTCCTGCATTCTTTGACAAAATTGTGTGTGAGACATTTCTCTCAATCGAACAAACGTCTAAAGGTAAGGACGTTGGCATATTCTGCAAGTTCTCACCCGGCAAAAACCGAGTTCCATAAAGTACGCCATCCTCAGAAGGGACCAACAATGAATAGTGTGACATTGAAGAGTCGTAATGCAAATGCTGTTGATTGTGTAGGTGGTTGTGGTATTTTGCTCTAGCTGGTTGTGGGCTAAGGGTTTGGGCAAAATGTGGTGGTTGGACTTGTTGCGGGCTGGATTTGAACTCGCACCCAACAAGCACCAACAAACCTTTGTTACCAACTACAACACCTTAAGTGTAGCTAGTTTGGCACTTTGGGGTGTTGGGGATTGTTGTAGGGCGAGAGTTGGGCTGGTAGGGTTGGACCAACTCGTCACTTTTCAGATCTGAACTCTTGCTTAAGCCATTCCTAGATCTAATCCATGGCTGCCAAGTAATTCCGCCAGGATACCCCGTCGCACATAAATCGCGATAGCGATCAGCCTAGATCTTGGTTGAAGGCGTTCTTTACCATTCTGGAAAGTAGAGATTAAGACATTTCTAACGCATACTTGCTCATCTTTCTAGGTTACGTGAGCTGCACGCAATGTTTCGCCGAAGTCGGCGGACTTAATCTCTTGTTACGCTCTCCAGATTCGCGCGCTTTCCATCAAATGCATTACTCGGTCAGTCGACGTACCTTGGACAGGTGTAAAACAAGCAACAAAATGAGTCGTACCTAGCCAAATGATTCATGTAGTATTGAACACTTTGGAAAACGCATGCACCTCATTGATGGACCCCCAAACACGATCAGGTGAAACATAAAAAAAAAATATTCGTCGGCGGATCTAAAAACGCGACCATGAGCCACACTTGCGTGATCAGGGCATTTATATTCGGGATTAGCCCAATTAGAAACAACGTAGTGCAACACTGCAAGTTTAACTTCTTCATACCTGCTTTGTGTACTTGGACATACTTCGGTACAAACAATTGCCATCGCCTTTAATGTCCAACTTATTAAAACGATAAGGCTTCTCAAGCTCACCAGCAACACCTTCGCCTGTGCAAATTATGCTTGAGGATGGAGTTGCCATCTTGGATCAAGGCAGTGCGACCCCCCTCCTTCCGATACCGCCCGTATTGTACTCGAAAACCTACAGGAATCATTGCCATTGACAACAAAAATGGGGAAAAAATAATTGAAGGAACAAAAATGAAACGAAAACACAATTACACAATGCATACACAATCCGGGCACCATGACCCGGGCACCATGACACGGGCACCATGACCCGGGCACAATGAGCCGGGCACCATGACCCGGGCATCTTGACCCGGTCACCATGAGCCGGGCACCATGAGCCGGGCACCATGAGCCTAGCACCATGAGCCGGGCACCATGACCCGGGCACCATGAGCCGGGCCTCATGAGCCAGTCACCATGATGCAGGCACCATGAGCCGGGCACAATGACCCGGGCACAATGAGCCGGGCACCATGGGCCGGTCACCATGACCCGGGCACCATGAGCCGAGCACCATGAGCCGGGCACCATGACCCGGGCACCATGAGCCGGGCACCATCAGCCGCGCATCATGAGCCGGGCACCATGAGCCGGGCACCATGAGCCGGGCACCATGAGCCGGGCAACATGTGATGTTCCAGGCACCATGCCCGGTCACCATGAATTCGACACCATGAGCCAGTCACCATGACTTGGGCACCATGACCCAGGCACCATGACTCGGGCACCATGAGCCGGGCACCATGAGCCGGGCACCATGAGCCGTGCCCCATGAGCCGGGCACCATGAGCTGGGCACCATGAGCCAGGCACCATGAGCAGGGCACCATGAGCCGGGCACCATGACGCGAACACCATAAGCCGGCCATGTCCCAGGCACCATGACCCGGGCACCATGAGCCGGGCACCATGAGCCGCGCATCATGAGCCGGGCACCATGAGCCGGGCAACATGAGCCGGTCACCATGAGCCGGGCATCATGTGATGTCCCGGGCACCATAACCCGGTCACCATGAACCTGGCACCATGAGCCAGGCACCATGAGCCGGGCACCATGACCCGGGCTCCATGCGCCGGGCACCATGCGCCAGGTTTAAGGTTTAGGGTTTGCTGAGAAATTAGCAAAAGATAGGTCTATTAAAAATGATTTTTTCATGTGTCTCATAATAGAGCACAAAGTAACTGCTTACAGTATGGTTAGAGTTAGTAGCTTCAAGGTTGCTAGAAGGGATGGAGCAGGTGAATAGATGTGTGATCAAACAGGAGTTGACTACCATGTGCGTGGTGGAAACATATATATTAAAGGTGTAGAATTGAGAAAGCGTACATGAGAGCATAACAATCAAATATGTTTCTTTCCAGTAGCAAGCAGAGCACAGCAAGTCTACATGAAAAATTTCAGATGAAAAAGCCGGCTTACAGGGTATTGAGGGATGAGAGAGTAAGTAGCAATGGAGGAAGGGAGTCGAACAAGGAGATGCTGGAAAGTTTCCTGATGTTGAAGCACGAGGAAATAGGGGGTAAAGATAAAGAGAAAGAGAGAATTAAACAAAAAAAAAAAAAAAACAAACAAACAGACAAACAAACAACTACGACGGTGGGATGAGCCATTAAGAGAACGAAGACGACTGGGTGAGCAATAAAAATAAACACGTCGGCATGGAGCGGAACATATGAGCATGTCTCGATGAGCATAAACATGGCAACAAAAATGAATGGTGCGGAGATAACTCTAGTAACGGGAGCTAGACTACGGGCTAGGCACGTGTGCTCGTGTGATCTCTGCGTTCTCTGTTCCTTAGTCGTTTTCCTAGTGCACACACTGCTTGCTAGTTCACAAGGCAATTTGGCAAGAGTTTCACTAGAGAAAGTTGGCAACAATGATACAATGAAGTTGGCAAGACAAGACTACATCAGAGCTAGGATGCAAGCAGGTCGACTGCCAGCGCAGCACGGTCGACCGTGTGCCAGCACGACTTGGTCGACCGCGCTCCAACAGTGCAGAGACGCGGCTTGCCAACGCTGCAGGTCGACGGCGTGACAACAGCGCAAGTCGATGGCGTGTGCCAGCATTGCTCCCGCAGGACAGCAGCGCACCTACTTCGCAGGTGCTCGCAGATGATTGGCGTGCAGTGCCTCGTCACCTGCACAGCGCACACACCACATCAACTTCGTGCTGACGACTGCTTCTGATGCACCACGTCGACCTCGGGATACCATCACCGAGGTCGTCCTCGCCAAAACCACCTGGGCGACCATCGCAAGCCTTCGCAGCACCTCGTCACCCAGGTAACCTGGTCGACCGGGCAACCAGGTCGACCAGAGGCTCCAGTGCGTGCCCGTCGACCACCCAAGTCGACGACCACTTCCAGTCGACCTCACCAGGTCGACCACTGCCTCCGGTATGTGCCGGTCGACCTCCCAGGTCGACCACTACTCCCTGGTCGACCAGCTCTAGGTCGACGTCACTCCTGGTCGACTTCCCAGGTCGACCAGAAGGCCTGATCGACTTCCCAGGTCGACCAGAAGGTCTGGTCGACGTCCCAGGTCGACCAGAAGGGGTTGGTCGACTTCCCAGGTCGACCAGCCAAAGGTGGCGCCCTCCTGAAGTCGGCGCTCATGCAGTGGCTCCCCGTGCAGGTCGACCAACCTCGTCGACCAACTCGCCCACTGCTGCAGGTCGGCTGCACCCTACACCCGACCACGAAGTCGGCTCCGCCCAAGCGAGGACGGGGCCAATACCCAACTCCCGTTGACACTCCCCTGCCGCGTTCACGCTTGGGCCCCCCAGCCCACACGGCAGTACCTCTCGGAGAACAGCTCGTCGACGTGCACCCAACACACAGCACGTCGTCCACCGCACCAGCCATGCAGAAGGGCATGGCACCTACTGCTGCACGTCGTCGTCGCCGCCGCCCACGTCGGCCAGACGCACTTGGCCGATGGCGACGGAGCACCGGTTGAAGGCCGGATAGTGCAGCGCCTTCGTGAGGAAGTCGGCCGGCTGCTCAGCGGTCGGGATGTACTGCAGCGCAAACTTCCCCCGCTTCACCATGTGCTGCAGCCAGGCCTGTCGCCGTTCCATGTGCTTGAGATTGCCCGTCAACCCCATGCCTTCGGCGACTGTGATAGCCGACTTGTTGTCCACCCGAAGGACGGTCGGCTTCCCAGCATCCAGCTGCTGGAACTCTGCGAGGAGGAAGCGAAGTCGGCGTCCCTCCTTGCCGGCTTCGACGGCCGCCACGTACTCCGACTCGGTCGACGACAGCGTCGCGCACTTGATGCGCTGGCTCGACCAGGAGACCGCGGCCCCTCCGTAGACGAACACGTAGCCGCCCGTGCTCGTCCTGCTCTGCTTGTCACCGGCGTCGTCGGCGTCCACGTAGCCGACCAGCTCCAGCGACTCAGGTCCACCGCCAAACTCCAGGGCGGTGTCGCGCGTGTTGGCGAGGTAGGCGAGGCAGCGGTCGACCTCGCGCCAGTGCTGGTCGCTCCTCACCGTGAGGCCGCTCCCCAGCTTGCTGCAGGCGAAGGCGATGTCCAGCCTCGTCGTCGTCGCCGCGAACTGCAGCGAGCCGACCTTCTGCCGGTACTCCTCCTCCTGTCGCTCCTGCGCCTCCTCGTCGTCGAAGGTGAGCTCGGCGTAGGCGTCGACCGAGACCGGCGTCTTCGGAGTCCGTCCGCCCTGCTCCTCGTCGATGAAGCGCCTACGCAGCTTGTCGGCGTAGCCCTGCTGGTGCAGCCACAGCTTCACCGCCGACCTGTCGCGCACGATCTCCAGCCCGAGGTACTTCTGCACTGGCGAGATCTCGCGCAGCTCGAAGGCGGCCTCCAGTAGCTCCTTCAGCTGCTTCAGCATCTCGGGGCTGCTGCTGGCGGCGAGCAGGTCGTCGACGTAGACCAGCACCCAGCAAGTCGCTCCGTCGTCGCCGACCTTGAAGTAGAGGGCCTCGTCGACCTGGCTCTTCTTCCATCCAGCGCCGACCAGCACGTCGTTGAGCGCCAAGTACCACAGCAGCGGCGACTGCTTCAGCCCGTACAGGCTCTTCAGCAGCTTGCACACCCGGCCGGTTCCGTCGTTGAAGTAGTCCGGCTGCGACATGTACAGCACCCGGTCGAGCTTGCTCTGCAGGAAGGCGTTCTTCATGTCGAGCTGCATCAAGTTGAGGTTGAGCACGGCGACGATGCTGAGGAAGATCCTCAGCGTCACGTAGCTCCCCACCGGCGCGAACGTCTCGTCGTAGTCGGCGCCGTACACCTGCGTGAAGCCCTTCACGACCAGCCTAGCCTTCTCCCGCTCGACGGTGTCGTCAATGTTGTACTTCGTCGTCAGCACCCACCGGTTCTTCATGACATTCACTCCCGGCGGGCGTTCGACCAGCTCCCACGTGCCCATGGCGAGGAGACTACGGATCTCTTCCTCCATGGCGGCCTTCACTGCTGGACCCTTCCAGCTCGCCAGCGCCTCCTTCACCGTCATCGTCGAGATGTCCCAGCGGTGCTCGGGGTCGGCCAGCATGTCGGGGTCGAGCTCCGGAAACTCCTCGTCCTCATCAGCGTCGTCGTACAGCAGGTCGTCGTCGTCCTCCACGTCGTACACCGTGGTGAAGGCAGCGGGAATGAAGAAGTCGGGCGGCCTTCGAAGTCGACCAGACTTCCGGGGTTCAGGCGGAACCCCCACCTCGTCATGGTCGGTGGACTGGTCGGCCACCTCCTGGTCGACCAGCTCCTCGTCGCCCAACTGCTCCCCTTCATCTTCACTGCCGTCCTCGTCGCCCTGCTGCACCTCGGTTGGCTTCCCGGTCGACTGCTCCCCTGTGGTCAGCTCCCCTGTCGACCGCCAGGTCGCCGACTGCTCCTGGGTCGACCTCGTTGCTGCCTGCTCCCCTGCCGGCTTCACCCAAGTCGGCTGCACCTCCTCGACCTGCTCCCCCCTTATCCAAGTCGACTGCACTCCCAGGTCGACCTGCTGCTTGTCGACCTGCTGCTCGTCGACTTGCTGCTCGTCCTGTCGGCCACCGGCGATGCCCTTGGTCGGCGCCACAGGCGACGTCCCACTGCTCCCCTCATCGCCGGAGGCCGACGACGGAGTCAGCCCACGAAGGTCGACGAGGGGAGGGGCAGGGGAGGGAAAGGAAGGGTGGTCGACCTCGGCGTCGTCCACAGCAAGCTCACCGACCTCGGCGAGTAGAGGGAGCGTTGCCGTCGAGGTATCCGTCGGCGTGGACACTAGCGTCCGCCCTGACACCGGCCCATGCGCCGACTTCCACTCCTCCAACGACAGGTCCTCGTAGAACACCACGTCCGACGTGGTGACCACCCGGTTGGCGGCAATGTCGAGGAGCTCCCATCCCTTGCTCGCCTCCGACACACCGAGGTGAAGGCCCCACTTGGCCTTTGGCTTCAGCTTCCCACCACGCTGCTGCTCGGGGACGAGGAACTGCGCCATGCAGCCCCACACGCGCGCCAGCGACAAGTCGGGCTTCGTCCCGGTCAGCAGCTGGTACGGCGTCGTCCCCGGCGTCGCCGATCGCTCCAGGCAGTTGCGGATCCAGACGGCCTGCCGCAGGGCGAGGTGCCACCAATGGTGCTGCACGCCCATGTGCAGCAGCATTGTCCTCACCGACTCCACCACCGTCCGCATCTCCCGCTCCGCCATGCCGTTCTGCTGCGGGGTGTACGGGCAGGTCAGGTCGTGGACGATCCCCTTGCCGTCCACGAAGTCGGTGAACGTCTTCCCGAGGAACTCCCCACCTCGGTCCGAGCGCAGCATCAGCACCGACTTCTTCGTCTGCCTCTCCACCGACTCCAGCAGCACGTCCGACTTCTTGGCGACTGGCCTCACCCACACGAAGCGGGTCTTGCGGTCCTTCAGCAGCAAGAAGTACAGGCTACCGTCCTTGGCAGCCACGCGGAACGGCCCACACAAGTCGATGTGGACGACGGCTAGCACGTCGGCGGCGTCGGAGCCTTGGTCGGGGAAGGTGTGCCGCGCCAGCTTCCCGCCGACGCACGAGACACACGGTGAGTCGGCGCCCGTCGCCGACTTGAGGTCTAGCCCAATGGCGACCTCGTTCTTCGCCGAGCTCCTGATGGTGTCCATGCCGACGTGCGCAAGCCGAGCATGCATCCTGTCTGGCGTCGACTTCGTCTTGGAGACGATCGCCCGCAGGGCCACAACCTCCGGCGTGGGCGACGTCGACCTCGTTGAGCAGGGACGCAGGTCGGTGCAGAGGACTCGCCCGGAGTACGTCGCCCGACCAAGCACCTCTCCCGCTGCCGAGATGAGCAGCACACCATCGCCGTCCTCCTGAAACTTCACGCCATGCTCCTTCAGCTGGCCGGACGACAACAGGTTGGCCCGCACACCCGGGACGTACAGCACGTCGGGGATGAGAACCTGCTTCCCGGCCTCGCCTTGCAAGGCGACCGTGCCCCGGCCTTGGACGTCTTGCAGCGCCCCATTGAAGCCACGCACGTGCTTCAAGTCGCCGCTCGGCCCCAGGTCGACGAAGGCGTCCTTGGTCCCCATCAGGTGGTGGGAGCAGCCGCTGTCCAGCAAGACCACCGCCGGGTTCGCCTGCACTGCTGCTGCCATCGCCTGGAAATCCTCACCAGCCTCCGGCGCCAGTGAGACGGTCGGCTCCACGACGCCGACCAGAGAGCACGACGCCGACTTGTCGTTGCTCCCCTTGCCGCTAGCAGAGGAGTCGGCGTCCTTCGCCGAGGTCGACGACTTGGTCGACTGCTTCTCCTTGCGCGGCTGACTTCCTCCTCGACGGGGCCGACGACTGCCAGACCTCCCGCGGCCTCCCTTGTCGTCGTCGTCCGAGTCACTGCGGTCGGGGCACTCGAAGGAGAGGTGGTCGGGGTCGCCGCACAGCCAGCACTCCCGACGTCGACTTCCTCCTCCCCGGCCACTGTCCTTGGTCGACTTCTTCTTGTCGACCTCCTTGGCCGACTTCGAGCCACTGCTACCACCGCCACCAGACTGTCCACGCTGCCCTGGTCGACCGCCTTGCTTCGCCGGGGCGACGTAGTTCACCTGCGCCAAGAGCTCTTGTGACCGCTCGGCCTCCTGCATCGCCTCGTCCTGCAGGATGTACGAGGTCAACGTGTCCTCGTTGAGCGTCGCCCGCGTGCTCGGCGCCATGGATAGCCGTTTCAGCAGGTTGTAGCTGCTCGGGAGTCCCTGCATAACATGGGTGATGTACGACGCCGTCGAGTACTCCGCACCGGCCATCCTGATGGTGGCGAGAATTCGCCGGGCTCGGTTGCAGTAGTCGGTCGCCGTCTCCTGGTCGCCCATACGCAGGTGTGTCAGCTGCCCCTCCAGTTGGGCGATGAACAAGTCGTCGGTGACTTGGTAGGTCGACTCAATGAAGTGCCACGCCTGGTGGCCGGCGTCGACGTACTCCCGGCACCACTTCAAGGCGATCTGCACTCCCGGCGAGCAGCACCGCGAGATGACCGTGAAGGTCAACAGCTGCACGGCGCGGAACTCAGCTCGCAAGTCGGGGTCGTCCGGCGTCTCCACGGTGCCTCGAGCGAAGCTGATCAGCCCGGCCATCTCCAGCTGGGGCTCGATGGCTTCCTTCCAGGTGAGTATGTCGGGTCGACCGACCAGCGGGGGAGTCACCGAGATCCTATCCGGCGTGAACTTGAAGTAGCCGTAGCTCGGCGCAATTCCACCTGCCGTCACCTGGGACGCCGACATCGGCGTCAACCCGCTTCGTCGACCTCCGACGTCACCCTGCGAGGTGCCCGCAGCCGACGTCGACCGCATCCCTCGCCCTTGAACGCCGCCGACTTCATCGGCGTGTATCACACCACGCTGCCTCGACGTGCCTCCCGCACTGCTGCCGACCTGGCCTCCCCCGGCGTTGACGCCCACGTCGACGCCGCCCTCGGTGTTCGCCGGTCGAGGAGAAGCAGGCCGTGATGGGTGCTCCCCCGCCCACATGCTGCGCAGCCCGGCCTCGACGACCACCCACGGCAGGTCGCCGTACTCGTTGGCCTCGTGCTTCCTCCTCGCATTCTCCAGCCGTGCCTCCAGGGTGTCCACCACCCCGGCGTCACCTACGCCGCCTACCATGGTGGCTAGCGCACAGCTGCCGGTCTACGAACACTATCGGGACGTGCAAAGTCGGCTAAATCGAAGGTGCCTTCGCGGTGTCGTCCACGCTCACCGCACCATGCGGAGATAACTCTAGTAACGGGAGCTAGACTACGGGCTAGGCACGTGTGCTCGTGTGATCTCTGCGTTCTCTGTTCCTTAGTCGTTTTCCTAGTGCACACACTGCTTGCTAGTTCACAAGGCAATTTGGCAAGAGTTTCACTAGAGAAAGTTGGCAACAATGATACAATGAAGTTGGCAAGACAAGACTACATCAGAGCTAGGATGCAAGCAGGTCGACTGCCAGCGCAGCACGGTCGACCGTGTGCCAGCACGACTTGGTCGACCGCGCTCCAACAGTGCAGAGACGCGGCTTGCCAACGCTGCAGGTCGACGGCGTGCCAGCGTTGCTCCCGCAGGACAGCAGCGCACCTACTTCGCAGGTGCTCGCAGATGATTGGCGTGCAGTGCCTCGTCACCTGCACAGCGCACACACCACATCAACTTCGTGCTGACGACTGCTTCTGATGCACCACGTCGACCTCGGGATACCATCACCGAGGTCGTCCTCGCCAAAACCACCTGGGCGACCATCGCAAGCCTTCGCAGCACCTCGTCACCCAGGTAACCTGGTTGATTGGGCAACCAGGTCGACCAGAGGCTCCAGTGCGTGCCCGTCGACCACCCAAGTCGACGACCACTTCCAGTCGACCTCACCAGGTCGACCACTGCCTCCGGTATGTGCCGGTCGACCTCCCAGGTCGACCACTACTCCCTGGTCGACCAGCTCTAGGTCGACGTCACTCCTGGTCGACCACAAGACCTGGTCGACTTCCCAGGTCGACCAGAAGGCCTGATCGACTTCCCAGGTCGACCAGAAGGTCTGGTCGACGTCCCAGGTCGACCAGAAGGGGTTGGTCGACTTCCCAGGTCGACCAGCCAAAGGTGGCGCCCTCCTGAAGTCGGCGCTCATGCAGTGGCTCCCCGTGCAGGTCGACCAACCTCGTCGACCAACTCGCCCACTGCTGCAGGTCGGCTGCACCCTACACCCGACCACGAAGTCGGCTCCGCCCAAGCGAGGACGGGGCCAATACCCAACTCCCGTTGACAAATGGGCACACTCACGCGGAGATGTGCACACATGACAGCAATCTTATTGCGGAAAGTGTTGTAATCTAATTTATCTTAATTATTCACGGAAAAGTTAGAAAGAAGATGTGGTTAGTAAAGAACCGTTGTACAAGTTAGGAGAGTACCGAATCTCTTATAATAATGTTCTTAAATGAAAATACAAGACCGATTGCAAGCATGCACGCACGTACAAGTACAAAGATTACAGTGCAATCGTAGCTTGTTAGACCACGCTTACTGACGGCCTGCCACATGGTGAAAGTGTGGAAGGGGTAAAGAGTGAGGAAAGGAGGCAGATGAAGGGCGGGTGGAGATGACGAGCGAGGCGCATGGCAAGAGTGAACCTTAACCCCTAAACCCGGAACACGGGCACCATGAGCTGGGCAACATGTGATGTTCCGGGCACCATGCCCCGGGCACCATGGGCACCATGACCCGGGCACCATGAACTGGTCACAAATGGCCCGGGCACCATGATCCGGGCAACATGTGGTGTTCCGAGCACCATGCCCGGGCACCATGAGCCGGGCAACATGTGATGTTCCGGGCACCATGGCCCGGGAACCATGAACCGGGCAACATGTGATGTTCCGGGCACCATGCCCGGGCACCATGAGCCGGGCAACATGTGATGTTCCGGGCACCATGCCCGGGCACCATGAGCCGGGCAACATGTGATGTTCCGGGCACCATGGCCCGGGCACCATGAGCCGGGCAACATGTGATGTTGCGGGCACCATGCCCGGGCACCATGAACCGGGCAACATGTGATGTTCCGGACACTATGAAACGGGCAACATGTGATGTTCCGGGCACCATGGCCCGGGCACCATGAACCGGGCAACATGTGATGTTGCTGGCACCATGCCCGGGCACCATGAACCGGGCAACATGTGATGTTCCGGGCACCATGTCCGGGCACCAGGATCCGGGCAACATGTGATGTTCCGGGCACCATGGCCTGGGCACCATGAACCGGGCAACATGCGATGTTCTGGGCACCATGCCCGGGCACCATGAGCCGGGCAACATGTGATGTTCCGGGCACCAGAGCCGGGCACCATGAACTGGGGCAACATGTGATGTTCCGGGCACCATGGCCCGGGCACCATGAGCTGGGCAACATGTGATGTTCCGGGCACCATGAGCCGGGCAACATGTAGTGTTCCAGGCACCATGCCTCGGGCACCATGGGCACCATGACCCGGGCACCATGAACTGGTCACCATGAGCCGGGCACCATGAGCCGGGCAACATGTGATGTTCCGGGCACCATGGCCCGGGCACAATGAACCGAGCAACATGTGATGTTCCGGGCACCATGCTCGGGCACCATGAGCCGGGCAACATGTGATGTTCCGGGCACCATGGCCCAGGCACCATGAACCGGGCTGTCAACGGGAGTTGGGTGTTGGCCCCGTCCTCGCTTGGGCGGAGCCGACTTCATGGTCGGGTGTAGGGATGCAGCCGACCTGCAGCAGTGGACGAGCTGGTCGACGAGGTTGGTCGACCTGCACGGGAGCCACTGCAAGGGCGCCGACTTCGGGAGGGCGCCAACTTCAGGGAGGTCGACCTGGGAAGTCGACCTCTGGAGGGCGTTGACTTGGTGACGCCAACTTGGGGTAGCCGACTTGGATGGTCGGCTGACAGGCCTCCTGGTCGACCTGGTAAGTCGACCAGGCCTTCTGGTTGACCTAGGAAGTCGACCAGGCCTTCTTGTCGACTTGGAAAGTCGACCAGGTCTTCTGGTCGACCAGGAGTGACGTCGACCTAGAGCTGGTCGACCAGGGAGTAGTGGTCGACCTGGGGAGGTCGACTGGAGGTGGCCGTCGACTTGGGAGGTCGACCGGCACGTACCAGAGGCAGTGGTCGACCTGGGAGGTCGACCGGAAGTGGTCGTCGACCTGGGTGGTCGACGGGCACGCACTGGAGCCTCTGGTCGACCTGGTTGCCCGGTCAACCAGCTTACCTGGGTGACGAGGATCTGCGAAGGCACGCGAAGGTCGCCCAGGCGAAGTTGGCGAGGACGACCTCGGTGGTGGTATCCCGAGGTCGACCTGGCAGATGAGATGCAGTCGTCAGCACGAGGTGGACTTGGTGTGTGCGCTGTGCAGGTGACGAAGCAGTGCGCGCCAATCACCTACGAGCACCTGCGAAGCGGGTGCGATGCTGGACTGCAGGAGCAACGCTGGCGCGCCGTCGACTTGCGCTGTTGTCACGCCGTCGACTTGCAGCGTTGGCAAGCCGCGCCTCTGCACTGCTGGAGCGCGGTCGACCAAGTCGTGCTGGCACGCGGTCGACCGTGCTGCGCTGGCAGTCGACTTGCTTGCATCCTAGCTCTGATGTAGTCTTGCCTAGCCAACTTCATTGCATCATTGTTGTCAACTTTCTCTAGTGAAACTCTTGCCAAATTACCTTGTGAACTAGCAAGTAGTGTGTGCACTAGGAAAACGACTAAGGAACAGAGAACGCAGAGATCACACGAGCACCCGTGCCTAGCCCGTAGTCTAGCTCCCGTTGTAGTAGTTATCTCCGCATGGTGCGGTGAGCGTGGAGGGCACCCAACATACCTTTCAGTCTTGCGAGCTGGACGACCCCGACTTGCGAGCTGAGTTCCGCGCCGTGCAGCTGTTGACCTTCACGGTCATCTCGCGGTGCTGCACGCCGGGCGTGCAGATCGCCCTGAAGTGGTGCAGGGAGTACCTCGACGCCGGCCACCAGGCGTGGCACTTCATTGAGTCGACGTACCAGGTCACCGACGACCTGTTCATCGCCCAGCTGGAGGGGCAGCTGACGCACCTGCGCATGGGCGACGAGGAGACGGCGACCGACTACTGCAACCGGGCCCGGCGAATTCTCGCCACCATCAGGATGGCCGGTGCGGAGTATTCGACGGCGTCGTACATCACCCATGTCATGCAGGGACTTCCGAGCAGCTACAACCTGCTGAAGCGGCTGTCGATGGCGCCGAGCACGCGGGCAACGCTCAACGAGGACACGTTGACCTCGTACATCCTGCAGGATGAGGCGATGCAGGAGGCCGAGCGGTCACAAGAGCTCTTGGCGCAGGTGAACTACGTCGCCCCGGCGAAGCAAGGCGGTCGACCGGGGCAGCGTGGACAGTCTGGCGGCGGTGGTAGCGGTGGCTCGAAGTCGGCCAAGGAGGTCGACAAGAAGAAGTCGACCAAGGACAACGGCCGAGGAGGAGGAAGTCGACGTCGGGAGTGCTGGCTGTGTGGCGACCCCGACCACCTCTCCTTCGAGTGCCCTGACCGCAGTGACTCGGACGACGACGACAAGGGAGGCCGCGGGAGGTCTGGCAGTCGTCGACCTCGTCGAGGAGGAAGTCAGCCGCGCAAGGAGAAGCAGTCGACCAAGTCGACCTCGGCGAAGGACGCCGACTCCTCTGCTGGCGGCAAGGGGCAGGGCGACAAGTCGGCGTCGTGCTCTCTGGTCGGCGTCATGGAGCCGACCGTCTCGCTGGCGCCGGAGGCCGGCGAGGACTTCCAGGCGGTGGCGGCAGCTGTGCAGGCTAACCCGGCGGTGGTCCTGCTCGACAGCGGCTGCTCCCACCACCTGATGGGGACAAAGGACGCCTTCGTCGACCTGGGGCCGAGCGGCGACATGAAGCACGTGCGTGGCTTCAATGGGGCACTGCAAGACGTCCAGGGCCGGGGCACGATTGCGCTGCAAGGCGAGGCCGGGAAGCAGGTTCTCATCCCCGACGTGCTGTACGTCCCGGGTGTGCGGGCGAACCTGTTGTCGTCCGGCCAGCTGAAGGAGCATGGCGTGAAGTTTCGGGAGGACGGCGACGGGATGCTGCTCGTCTCGGCAGCAGGAGAGGTGCTTGGTCGGGCGACGTACTCCGGGCGAGTCCTCTGCACCGACCTGCGTCCCTGCTCAACGAGGTCGCCGTCGCCCACGCCGGAGGTTGTGGCCCTGCGAGCGATTGTCTCCAATACGAAGTCGACGCCGGACAGGATGCACGCTCGGCTTGCGCACGTCGGCATGGACACCATCCGGAGCTCGGCGAAGAACGAGGTCGCCATTGGGCTGGACCTCAAGTCGGCGACGGGCGCCGACTCACCGTGTGTCTCGTGCGTCGGCGGGAAGCTGGCGCGGCACACCTTCCCCGACCAAGGCTCCGACGCCGCCGACGTGCTAGCCGTCGTCCACATCGACTTGTGCGGGCCATTCCGGGTGGCTGCCAAGGATGGCAGCCTGTACTTCTTGCTGCTGAAGGACCGTAAGTCCCTCTATGTGTGGGTGGCCAAGAAGTCGGATGTGCTGCTGGAGTTCCAGCGGTGGCTGGTGCTGGTGGAGAGGCAGACGAAGAAGTCGGTGCTGATGTTGCGCTCGGACCGGGGCGGGGAGTTCCTCGGGAAGCAGTTCACCGACTTCGTGGATGGCAAGGGGATCGTCCACGACCTGACCTGCCCGTACACTCCGCAGCAGAACGGCATGGCGGAGCGGGAGATGCGGACGGTGGTGGAGTCGGTGCGGACGATGCTGCTGCACATGGGCGTGCAGCACCACTGGTGGCACCTCGCTCTGCGGCAGGCCGTCTGGATCCGCAACTGCCTGGAGCGGTCGGCGACGCCGGGGACGACGCCATACCAGCTGCTGACCGGGACGAAGCCCGACCTGTCGCTGGCGCGAGTGTGGGGCTGCATGGTGCAGTTCCTGGTCCCCGAGCAGCAGCGCGGTGGGAAGCTTAAGCCGAAGGCCAAGTGGGGCCTTCACCTCGGCGTGTCGGAGGCGAGCAAGGGCTGGGAGCTCCTCGACATTGCCGCCAACCGGGTGGTCACCACGTCGGACGTGGTGTTCTACGAGGACCTGTCACTGGAGGAGTGGAAGTCGGAGCATGGGCCGGTGTCAGGGCGGACGCTGGTGGCCACGCCAACGGATACCTCGACGGCAACCCTCCCTCTGCTCGCCGAGGTCGGTGAGCTTGCCGAAGACGACGCCGAGGTCGTCGACCCTTCCTCCCCCTCCCCCTCCCCTGCCACTCCCCTCGTCGACCTGCGTGGGCTGACTCCGCCGTCGGCCTCCGGCGATGAGGGGAGCAGTGGGGCGTCACCTGTGGCGCCGACCAAGGGCATCGCCGGTGGCCGACGGGACGAGCAGCAAGTCGACGAGCAGCAGGTCGACATGGGAGTGCAGTCGACCTGGATAGGGGAGGAGCAGGTCAAGGAGGTGCAGGCAGCAGCGCGGTCGACCAAGGAGCAGTCGGCGACCTGGCAGTCGGCAGGGGAGCTGACCGCAGGGGAGAAGTCGGTCGGGACGCCGACCGAGGTGCAGCAGGACGACGACGAAGCCGGTGAAGATGAAGGGGAGCAGTTGGGCGACGAGGAGCCCGTCGACAGTGACGCCGAGGAGGTTCAGCCTGGACCACGGCGCACAGGTCGACTTCGGAGGCCTCCCGACTTCTTCATCCCGGCCGCCTTCACCACGGTCTATGACGTGGTCGACGAGGACGACGACCTGCTGTACGACGACGCTGATGAGGACGAAGAGTTTCCGGAGCTCGACCCCGACATGCTGGCCGACCCCGAGCACCGCTGGGACATCTCCACGATGACGGTGAAGGAGGCGTTGGCAAGCTGGAAGGGTCCGGCGGTGAAGGCCGCCATGGAGGAGGAGATCCGCAGTCTCATCGCCATGGGGACGTGGGAGCTGGTCGAACGCCCGCCGGGAGTGAACGTGATGAAGAACCGGTGGGTGCTGACGACGAAGTACCACATCGACGACACCGTCGAGCGCGAGAAGGCAAGGCTGGTCGTGAAGGGCTTCACGCAGGTGTACGGCGCCGACTACGACGAGACGTACGCGCCGGTGAGCAGCTACATCACGCTGAGGATCTTCCTCAGCATCGTCGCCGTCCTCGACCTGAACCTGATGCAGCTCGACATGAAGAACGCCTTCCTGCAGAGCAAGCTCGACCGGGTGCTGTACATGTCACATCCGGACTACTTCAACGACGGAACCGGCCGGGTGTGCAAGCTGCTGAAGAGCCTGTACGGGTTGAAGCAGTCGCCGCTGCTGTGGTACTTGGCGCTCAACGACGTGCTGGTCGGCGCTGGGTGGAAGAAGAGCCAGGTCGACGAGGCTCTCTACTTCAAGGTCGGCGACAACGGAGCGACTTGCTGGGTGCTGGTCTACGTCGACGACTTGCTCGCCGCCAGCAGCAGTGCCGAGATGCTGAAGGAGCTGAAGGAGCTGCTGGAGGCCGCCTTCGAGCTGCGCGAGATCTCGCCGGTGCAGAAGTACCTCGGGCTGGAGATCGTGCGCGACAGGTCGGTGGGGAAGCTGTGGCTGCACCAGCAGGGCTACGCCGACAAGCTGCGTAGGCGCTTCATCGACGAGGAGAAGGGCGGACGGACTCCGAAGACGCCGATCTCGGTCGACGCCTACGCCGAGCTCACCTTCGACGACGAGGAGGCGCAGGAGCGCCAGGAGGAGGAGTACCGGCAGAAGGTCGGCTCGCTGCAGTTCGCGGCGACGACGACGAGGCCGGACATCGCCTTCGCCTGCAGCAAGTTGGGGAGCGGCCTCACGGTGAGGAGCGACCAGCATTGGCGCGAGGTCGACCGCTGCCTCGCCTACCTCGCCAACACGCGTGACACCGCCCTGGAGTTTGGCGGTGGACCTGAGTCGCTGGAGCTGGTCGGCTACGTGGACGCCGACGACGCCGGTGACAAGCAGAGCAGGACGAGCACAGGCGGCTACGTGTTCGTCTACGGAGGGGCCGCGGTCTCCTGGTCGAGCCAAGTGCGCGACACTGTCGTCGACCGAGTCGGAGTACGTGGCGGCCGTCGAAGCTGGCAAGGAGGGACGCCGACTTCGCTTCCTCCTCGCAGAGTTCCAGCAGCTGGATGCTGGGAAGCCGACGGTCCTGAGGGTGGACAACAAGTCGGCCATCACAGTCGCCGAGGGCATGGGGTTGACGGGCAACCTCAAGCACATGGCGCGCCGACAGGCCTGGCTGCAGCACATGGTGAAGCGGGGGAAGTTTGTGCTGCAGTACATCCCGACCGCTGAGCAGCCGGCCGACTTCCTCACGAAGGCGCTGCACTATCCGGCTTTCAACCGGTGCTCTGTCGCCATCGGCCAGGTGCGCTTGGCCGACGTGGGCGACGAAGTTGACGAAGTGCAGCAGTAGGTGCCATGCCCTTTTGCATGGCTGGTGCGGTGGACGACGTGCTGTGTGTTGGGTGCACGTCGACGAGCTGTTCTCCGAGAGGTACTGCCGTGTGGGCTGGGGGGGCCCAAGCGTGAACGCGGCAGGGGAGTGTCAACGGGAGTTGGGTGTTGGCCCCGTCCTCGCTTGGGCGGAGCCGACTTCATGGTCGGGTGTAGGGTGCAGCCGACCTGCAGCAGTGGACGAGCTGGTCGACGAGGTTGGTCGACCTGCACGGGAGCCACTGCAAGGGCGCCGACTTCGGAAAGGCGCCAACTTCAGGGAGGTCGACCTGGGAAGTCGACCTGCGGAGGGCGTCGACTTGGTGACGCCAACTTGGGGTAGCCGACTTGGATGGTCGGCTGACAGACCTCCTGGTCGACCTGGTAAGTCGACCAGGCCTTCTGGTCGACCATGGCCCGGGCACAATGAACCGAGCAACATGTGATGTTCCGGGCACCATGCCCGGGCACCATGAGCCGGGCAACATGTGATGTTCCGGGCACCATGGCCCGGGCACCATGAACCGGGCAACATGTGATGTTCCGGGCACCATGCCCGGGCACCATGAGCCAGGCAACATGTGATGTTCCGGGCACCATGGCCCGGGCACCATGAACCGGGCGACATGTGATGTCCCGAACACCATGCCTCGGGCACCATGAACCGGGCAACATGTGATGTTCCGGGCACCATGCCCGGGCACCATGGGCGCCATGACCCGGGCACCACGAACTGGTCACCATGAGCCCGTCAAAGGAAATGGCACCGCCCTCGCTTGAGCGTTGCTGATCTTGCTGTAGACGGGACAAATTGGGCTTCTGCAGTTCGGCGGAAGTTGCGGTCGAGCAGGCTCTGCTCGACAGAATCTGGTCGACGATCTCTACGTTGAGCTCTGGTCAACGATCTCTGCGCGGCGAGCTTCCGTCGAAGAGCGCTGGTCGAAGAACTCTGGTCGAAGAGTTCTGGTCGAGAAGTTCTGCTCGGCGGATTCTGTTCGACCGAGCAGAGTTGAGCTGATCGACTGAAGTTGCAGAGTTGCGCGAAACTCTGCGAAGGCGTGCGAACATTCGCCCAGGAGATTTTGGCGAAGTTCTACCTGCGGAACGGCATCACGTGGTCGACGGCGCGCACCTGGCGAAACCGACGACACGTTTTCTACCTGGCACCTGCGCAATGTGCCTGACGGTGAAACCGCCAACCTGCACCTACTTGGTAGGTGCGCACATCTGCGCAGATAGACAACCTGCGACCGCAGAAAGTTACCTGCGACTGCAGATAGTCACCTGCGACTGCAGTGCTGGCAGACCGCGCGCAGTGCAACGCTGGCAGACTACTCTGCTGCAGCGTTGGCAAGCCGCTCTTCTGCTGCGCTGGCAGAGTTCGCCCTTGCTAGGAGTTCCATGCCATTCTAGTCCTTTTGTTCTGCATGCCTCAATTGTACTCTATTCTTTTCCTATCAACTTTGTTATTGCAAGTTGTTCTTTCCTTAGTGGAATTCTTGCCAAACTTCTCAGTGAACATAGCAAGCAGTAAGAACGCTAGCAGAGCGCTACGATCACTCGCACAACCCCGTGCCCTCCTCCGTAGTCCACTCCCGTTGTGTAGTGACTCTCCGCATGGTGCGGTGAGCGTGGACGGCCCCGCGTTAGAACCTTCAGAGTAGCCGACTCTTGCGTTGATGACCTAAGTTGTTGTAGGCCGGCAACCGTCTAGACCGCCATGGTCGACCAGGAGGAGGTCGCTGCAGGCGTAGAGGATACCCTGCGGGCACGGTTAGAAAACGTTCGGGCACGCCACGCAGCTGGCGAGTACGGCGGAGCAACCTTGGAGGTTATGCTCTTTGGAACCCGCGTGCAGTGGGCGCGCGAGCACCCAACGACCCGTACTGAGGCGGATGGACTGCCCGCCACTCCCCGACCGGCACGCAACGAAGGCGGCGTCGACGACCAGGTCGACGGCGGTGACCAAGTCGGCAGTGAAGGAGGCAGCACGAGGCTTCGTGGAGTGATACGGGCCACCGACGTTGGTGTCGGCAGAATGCAGGCGCGAGTTCAGCACTCGGCGGCAGCAGGAAGCTCGAACAGCAACGCCAATGGCCGAAGTCAATCTCCTCTGCGGAGTGGAGTCAGATCGACTTCGGCAACTCATGCGTCGGCCGGTCGGGACGGAGGCATCGCGCCGGCGTACGGATATTTCAAGTTTTCGCCGGACAAGATTGCCGTGCCGAAGCTGCTCGAAGGTTGTCACGACTTGATCACATGGATTGAGTCCATCGAGCCGCAGCTGGAGATCGCCGGATTGAAGAAGTTCGTCGACGGCAATGTTGCGACGCCGGACGCAGACGACTCTGAACTCTGGGCGGAATTTCGCGCTGCTCATCTTCTAACCTTCGTGGTCATTTTGAGGTGTTGTTTGCCCCTAGTGCAGGTCGCATTGACGTCGTGCAGACAACAGGTGGATGCTGGCTACCAAGCGTGGCAGTACATTATGCGCACCTACAAAGCGACCGACGACCTCTACATCAGCCAGCTAGAGAGGAAATTGGCCAACCTTCGGATGGGCGAGCAGGAATCGGCGACCGAATACTACAATCGAGCGCGACGAATTCAGGCCGACATGCGGATGGCTGGCTTCGAGTACTCGGTGGCGTCGTATGTCACGCATGTCATCAATGGCCTCCCCTCGGGCTACAATCTGATGCGTCGGATGCTGGCGATGCCTGGCGCACGTGAGTCGCTCAACGAGGACACGCTGTCGAGCCAGATCATCAACGACGAATTCATGCAGGAGTCTGAGCGGTCTTCAGAGCTCCTTCCGCAGGCCAACTACGTTGCTCCGACGAAGTAGGGGCGTCAGACGGGGCAGCGCGGAAAGTCGGGTGGAGGTGGAGGCAGTGGCGGGAAGTCATCGAACGCGAAATCGACGGAGGGCGCCGACCATGGAAAGTCGGCGAAAGGTGGAGATCGCGGCAGCAGTGGCTCGCGTCGAGAAGGCCGCCGTTGCTACATCTGCGATGCTCCTGACCACTTCTCGTACGACTGCCCCGATCAAGACGAGTCTGACGACGTCCGAGACGCCAACCGCAGAAAGTCTGATGGTTGCCGTCGTCGTCGAGACAACCAGCCGCGCAAGGAGAAGCAGGCGTCGAAGACGGCTTCGACGAAGGATGCTGACTCTTCTGGCGGCAATGCTCGTGGAGAGGAGGCTTCGTGCTCGATGGTCGGCGCGGTGGAGCCGACGATCTCGCTGGCGCTGGAGGCTGGCGAAGACTTCAAGGTGGTCGCTGCTGCTGTGGAGGCGAACCCAACAGTGGTGCTGCTCGACAGCGGCTGTTCCCACCATCTGATAGGGACGAAGGAGGCGTTTGTCGAAATGAAGCCTCGCGACGATGTCAAGCATGTACGTGGCTTCAACGGGGCGCTGCAGAACGTCGAAGGCCGTGGCACCGTCGCTCTGCAAGGGGAGACGGGGAAGCAGGTCCTTATCCCTGACGTACTCTACGTTCCAGGCATGCACGCGAACCTGCTGTCTTCCGGCCAGCTCAAGGAGCACGGCGTGAAGTTCCAGGACGGTGGCGCGGAGATGGTGCTGGTGTCTTCTGCCGGCGATGTCCTTGGTCGCGCACGCTACTCTGGCAGAGTGCTCTGCACGGACCTGCGCCCCTGCTCGACGAAGTCGACGGCGACTTCGACGGAGGTTGTGGCTCTGCGGACGATCGCGTCGGCGACGAAGTCTACCCCGGGCAAGCTACACGCTCGCCTTGCGCACGTCGCCATCGACACGATCAAGAGCCCGGCGAAGAATGAAGTCACCGCCGGACTGGACATTACGAAGTCAACCGTAGATGATCTGCCCCGTACCTCCTGCGTTGGCGGCAAGCTTGCACGGCACACCTTCCCCGACCAAGGATCGGACGCCAAGAACGCGCTCGACGTTGTGCACATCGACCTCTGCGGGCCGTTTCGAGTGGCCGCCAACGATGGCAGCCTCTACTTTCTTCTGCTGAAAGATAAAAAGACTCGCTACGTGTGGGTAAGGCCGATTGCGAAGAAGAGCGACGTGCTGGTCGTCTTCGAAAAGTGGCTGAAGGAGGTGGAGCGGCAGACGTCGAAGTCGGTAAAGAAGTTGCGTTCGGACCGCGGAGGGGAGTTCCTCGGTCGCGCCTTCACCGACCTCGTCGAGGACAAGGGAATCCTCCACAATCTGACGTGCCCCTACACTCCGCAGCAGAACGGGATGGCCAAGCGGGAGATGCGCACGGTGGTCAAGGCGGTGCGTACGATGCTTCTTCACATGGGCGTGAAGCATCATTGGTGGCACCTCGCTCTGCGACAGGCCGTGTGGGTGCGCAACTGCCTCGAGCGGGCTTCTCTGCCGAAGGGGACGACGCCGCACGAGCTGCTGTTCGGAACGAAGCCGGATCTTACGCTGGCGCGTATGTGGGGCTACATGGTGCAGTTCATGGTCCCCGCGCAGCAGCGCGGCGGGAAGCTGGCGCCGAAGGCTCGTTGGGGTCTTCATCTTGGAGTGTCGCCAGAGAGCAAGGGCTGGGAGGTGCTCGATCTGACTGCCAACAGGGTCGTCACCACGGTCGAAGCGATCTTCTACGAAAACCTGTCGATGGAGAAGTGGAAGGCAGAGTACGGGCCGGCGTCGACGAGGACGCCATCTGCCCCGTCGCCGGATCCCTCCTCGACGATGCCCCTGTTGCTTGCCGACGTTGACGAGCATGATGACGAGGACGTCGAGGAAGTCCCGCTCCCTCCCACTGTTGTGCCCTCGTCGGCCGCCGGCGATGAGGGGAGCCTCGGTTCGTCGCCTGCGGCGCCGACCGGTTGCATCGCCGGTGGCCGACGTGACGCCGAGAAGGTCGGCGATGGGAAGCGGCAGACGACAGGGGAGCTGTCGGCGTCGAAGCCGACTTCGGAGAAGCCGTCGGCAGAGGCCCCACCTGCAGGGGAGCCATCGGCAGAGAAGCCGATCTCAGGGGAGCCGTTGGCAGAGAAGCCGATTCTGGGAGAGCAGTCGGTAGAGGAGCTGCCGACAGGGGAGCAGTTCGACGACGACTCGTCGAGCGACGACGTTGTGGAAGTCGTCGGTGCGGACGGTGGCATTGAAGAGGAGTTGTCGACAGGGAAGCAGTCTGACGACAGCGACGTGGTGGAAGTCCCGGTCGAAGAGGCGAAACCGCGACGGTCTGCCCGCTCCAACATCGGCAAGCCGCCGGAGAAGCTGAGCTACCACGCTTGTCTGCCACCAACCTCCTACAGCACTCTGCTCGACGACGCGCAGGATGACGTCGTTCTGCCCGAGCTCGACCCCGACATGCACGCCGATCCGGACCATCGCTGGGATGTCAGAAATAACTGAGCAGGAATGAATGAACTAGCACAGAGTTTGGTACAAGTAGGAAACCCTAACTTTGTGTACCCCCTAAGGTGTAACCCACTACAGCCTACACAATATAAACATACAATGTTTGACACACCCCCATAGGCGCAGTGGGAGACAACCACAGGGTCACAAGACCAGTCAAAGCAAAGCAAGCTCAGGGTGGATCTCAAGGATTCCACACAAATTCTGAGCACAAGCAAGCGGTCCCAAGACCAGTTCACATGCAGGTTTATAACAAAGCAAGAGATACAGTGATCACAACCTAGCAAAAGTAAACAAGTAGGCATATATATATAGTGATCACAGTACAAGCAAGGTCAAGAGGTAAGCAAGTGAGGCCCAGTGGGTACAAGGCCTAGCAGAGTGCAAAAGCGCTGATGGTCACAAGGCTGAAGCGCCTTGGTGAACACATCAGCAGTGTTGGCCTCCGTGGCCACGTAACGCAGACAAAGCTGACCACGCTGCTGCAGCTCTCGAGCAAGGAAGTACCGCAGAGCGATGTGCTTCGTTCTGTGCTCCAGTCTGTGCTCCTCACACAAGGCAATGGCAGCCTTGTTGTCGACGTACAGCACTGGAGGAGAACGAGGCCGCTCTCCGAGGTCGGTCAGCAGGTAGGTCAGCCAGCGTAGCTCCTGAGCAGCCATGGCTGTGGCGTAGATCTCAGCCTCACAACTGGAGCTGAGAACAGAAGAAGAGCGAGTAGAACGCCAAGAAACTGAGCCAGAGCCAAGGCTGAAGGTGTAACCCTGGGACGACCGCTGAGTAGCCTGGTCGTCTGCCCAAGAAGCGTCTGAGTGCCCTGTGAGAACAACCCGGTCTCGCCCTCCAAGCACAAGCCCCATGCCCGACGTACTGCACAAGTAGCGCAACACCCTCTTAGCAGCATCCATGTGCTCCTTCCGGTGACGGCCAGGAGCGACATAGCGTGCTAGGATGCTAAGAGGGTATGCAAGGTCAGGTCGAGTGCAGGTCATCAGGTACATGAGACAGCCCACAAGCTCTGGATACGGGCCACTCGGCTCTACGGACTCATCCGAAGGCAGAGCTGAGAGCGAGTGACCGGTAGGCAGAGGAGTGGACTGAGGCGAGGAGTACGTGAAGCGGAAGCGCTGGAGAACCTGCTGCACCATGTGTGACTGAGTCAGGGTGATGGTGCGCCGTGCTCTGTCCCGGGTGATCCGCAAGCCAAGATAGCTCGTCAGCTCACCCAGGTCTGTGCACGTGTGTCTCCTCTGCAGCTCCGACTTCACGTGGGCGAGTGCCGCGGTGTCAGCAGTGGCAAAGACCAAGTCGTCGACGTACACGAGGATGTAGAACGGCGGCAGCGAGGTGTCGGTGCGTAGAAACAGCGACGGGTCAGCAGTAGAGGGAGCGAACCCAAGAGCCGCAAGTGTCGTCCTCAGTGTGTCGTGCCACTCACGTGGCGCCTGGCGGAGACCGTAGACCGGCCGCTGAAGCCTCCACTGGGTGCCAGGAGGAACTGACCCAGTGAAGCCAGGGGGGCGGCGCAGCCAGATCTCCTCGTGCAGGCTGCCCTGCAAGAAAGCAGTGCTGAAGTCAAGAGAGTGAAGCTCGTAGTCGCGGTGAGCGGCTATGTGCAGCAGCACCCGAAGAGTGGTCATCTTCGGGGTGGGGGAGAAGGTCTGAAAGAAGTCTACTCCCTCTCGCTGACTGAAGCCTCGAGCCACGTAGCGCGCCTTGAAGACAGGTGGAGAACCCGGCGGCCGCTTCACCCTGAAAATCCACATGCCACTGACGATGTTCGCCCCAGGAGGGGGAACCTCGTCTACGTAGGTGCCTGTGGACTTCCAGGAGGCCATCTCTGCGTCCATGGCTGTCTGCCACTGAGAGGAGTAGGGACCCGCCATCGCCTCAGCGTAAGAGCGTGGGGTCGGGATGTCTGGTGCATCCGGGTCTCCCTCAGGGGCAACTAGCAAGGACACGAGACGGGGCAAAGCAGCAGCAAGGCAGTGGAACTCCTCGTGTCTGTCCTCAAGGACGTCCGTGCCGAGGGCACACTCACCCCCGACGGACGGAGGACAGGCAGACGCAGACTCAGACCTAGCGACAAGGCTGGCAGCGTAGTCTAGGCGACAGCGAGCAGCAAAGTCAACCAACTCAGCGACCAGAGCAGACGCAGCCGAGGACTCAAAGGTCGGGTCAGTGACAACTGTAGCGAGGAGACGCGTAACAGTGGGACTGGCAGCACGACGGGAGTCAGACTCCGGGTCAGGAAGAGTAGGAAGAGAGGACGCAGGAGGAGACGGCAGCGGGACACGCTGCGGAGCAGTGGAGGGACGCAGAGTCATGTAGTGAGTGCCAGGGACAGGAGGAGGACGCTCACGTGGGACACGACGACCAGTGCGAGCAGTACGAACAGGCGACGCAGGACGAGACTCAGGCTCACGACGCTCTGTAAGACCTCCTGTGGGACCAGCGTAAGGGGAGGGAGCAGGGAGAGGCGAGACAGGCGGTAACTGTGACTGCGGCTGGACAGGCAGAGGACACTCGACTGACGGAGGAGGACTAGGAGGAGGAGCCTGACCAAGAACCTGCTGAAGGAGCGGTACGAAGTACGGTCGCGGCCGCGCAGCGTCTCCAGAAGCAGCAGGGACACCAGTGGCAGCCCCAACGCCCGAGTCCTCAGCACCAGCAGCAGCTCCAACGCCCGGGTCCTCAGCACCAGTAGGAGCTCCAACGCCCGAGTCCTCAGCACCAGCAGCAGCGCCACCGGTCGGGTCCTCAGCACCAGCAGCAGCTCCAACGCCCAGGTCCTCAGCACCAGCAGCAGGGCCACTGGTCAGGTCCTCAGCACCAGCAGCAGCTCCAACGCCCGGGTCCTCAGCACCAGCAGCAGGGCCACTGGTCAGGTCCTCAGCACCAGCAGCAGCGCCACCGGTCGGGTCCTCAGTACCAGCAGCAGCTCCAACGCCCGGGTCCTCAGCACCAGCAGCAGCACCACCGCTCAGGTCCGCAGCACCAGGAGCACCACTACGAAGACTGCAGCGCCGCGTGTACCACTCGCGGATCACCTGAATGGGGGGGAGCTCCTGGGTAGGAGGGGAAGTACCGGGACGAGCTCCAGAAGCACCTCTCCGGAGGCGGCAGTACTCGAGGTACCTCTCCTGCAGCTGCTGGGAGGAGAGGGCTCCTCCAGGTGGAGCACGCTCAGGCTCAGCACCCCCAGACTCAGCACCCCCAGTCTCAGCACGTCCAGGCTCAGCACCCCCAGGCTCAGTACCTCCAGGCTCCGCACCTCCAGGCTCCGTACCTCCAGGCTCCGTACCTCCAGGCTCCGCACCTCCAGGCTCAGCACCCCCAGGCTCCGCACCTCCAGGCTCAGCACCCCCAGGCTCCGCACCCTCAGACGCAGCACTCCCAGGCTCAGCACCCCCAGACGCAGGACGCGAGTCAACAGCTACCTCGACAGGCTCACCCGGGTCTACCTGGGACACACCTGAGGGAGCGGCACCCTGAGGGGGGAGGGGGTCTGGTACCTCAGCACCTGGAGCGAGGAAGAGAGGCGGGGGGGGGAGCGGGGCAGTGCGGTAGGGGAAGAGGCGGTAGAAGGGGACGGACTCGTCAAAAGTGACGTCCTGAGAGGCCAGAACCCGGCGCGAGGTGACGTGGTAAAACTGCCATCCAGGCGCGTCGGGAACAAAGCCAAGAAAGACACAGGGAACAGCGCGACGCGAGAGCTTGTCCGCGGACGTATCGCGGACAAAAGCTCGAGATCCCCAGACCCGGAAACGCGACGCATCGCCAACCTCTCCCGTCCACCGTAGAGTCGGGGAAGTCTCCGGCAAGGAGACACGGGGCCAGAGGTTGAGCTGATGCGCTGCGTACCGGACCGCAAACGGCCACAGAAAGTGGGGAGCAGCCGCATGGGTCAGGGAGGTACGAGCGACCTCCATGACCAAGCCAATGCGGCGCTCAGCGACCCCATTCTGCTGTGGAGAGGCCGGAAGCGTGTACGACTGCTCAATGCCGTGCTCAGCACAGTAGGCTGCCAAGAGGTCGGAGGCAAACTCACCACCTCTGTCAGAGTGCAAGCGCAGGACAGGAAAGTCCGAGTGAAAGCGCTCGCCTAGCTGGAGACGGGCTCGGCTGATCCAGGGGATCAAAACACCAGGGACGTCACCCTTGGCGCGCAAGGGGAAGACCGTGGTGTAGCGCGAGTAGTCGTCAACAACTATCAGGAAGTATCTCTCCTGACCCTGACCACGGACGCGGGCTGGGCCCCACACGTCCATGTGGAGCGTCTGCAGGGGAGCTGTCGTCGGGGGAAAGGAGGAGGAGTGAGGAGCGGCGCGCTGCCGCCCCTCGACACAGGGAATGCAGTCAGGAGCAGGGGAGTCAGGAAGGGGAGGGAGCACCCTGGGAAGACCAGCAACAAGGTCCCGTTTGTGCATGGCCCGCAGGCGCTGCACAGACGGGTGACCAAGGCGGTGGTGCCAGAGGACGGTGTCGTTCGCCAGAGAGCGACACGAGCAGGGGGCGGACAGCTGACCTGACGCTGACGCAGACGCAGCTACCTGAGGGGACTCAGTGGTCAGTGTGTACAGGTCAGACCCCGGCTCTCGAGTGAAAGTAGCCAGGTGGCGGCCCGTCCGAGCACACGTGCAGTGAGTCACACGCTCGTAGGCAGGGGTGAACTGGTGAACACCCGAGTCCTGGAGCGCACTACCTGCCACCAAGTTCGTGGAGAACGAGGGGAGATAGAGACCTGAGAGCTTGCCGGACGGAACCGCTGGACACGGAAGGGTGGTGGAGGAGGTCGCAAGGACCGGACCCCCAGAGGGGTCAGCAAGAGAGACAGCAACCGGCCGAGCTAGAGGCTCAAGGACAGTGCGGTCACGAAAGAAAGAGCGAGAAGCACCTGAGTCAAGTGTGAAGGTGTGCAGTGCTGCAGTCGACTCAGTACCAGGGGGCACAGACGCAGAAGCACCTAGAGCAGCAGCTGCAGTAGTACCTGTGGAAGCAGACACACTAGCACCTAGAGCAGCAGCAGGGCTGGCCTGAATGCCCGGGTCGGGCGGAACACGCAAGTACTGAGCACCCTCTCCACTAATAGACATCGCATACATGGCAGTGAGAATAGCATCAAAGTCAAGTGCCCAAATATCAACACCCTTCCTGAGCAGATCAGCCCAGCGCGGCAGCTCACCCCCACCAGGAAACTGAGTGCGCCACGCATCGTTGAGGCGGGCGAAGCAGCGCTCCGTCTGGTGCGGCCCCCCACACGTCTGGCCAGTGCGGTCACCTGTACGAATAACGTACTGGCAGGTGACGCTGCGCCGCGCATACCACTCACGGGCGGCCTGAAGGGTCGGGGCAGGCTGCTGACTCTGACCGCCCGCCGGGCCTCCACGACCACCACCCCCTCCGCCTCCGCCCCGGCCACCTCCACCCCTGCCGCTGCCACGACCACCTCCGCCTCCGCTGCCACCTCCGCCCCTGTCACCACTCCCAACACCGCTGTCACCTCCACCACCGCCGCCACTAGTCTCTCCAGTCGCACCTCCACCGCCACCACCTCCACCCCCGCCTCCTCCGCCACCACCCCCACTCCTGCCACTCCTGCCCCTGCGTCGTCCGCCTGAAGCAGACGCAGCCCCGACCTTCTCAGCACCAAGGAGGTCGACAGCAGCAGCAGAGGCGACAGAGGGGAGGAGGGGGGAAGGGGAGCACCCCTCGAAGAAGGGGCCGCGGGGGTCGCCACGAGAGGTGCCTACAGCGACGATACTAGCCTCGGCTGCAAGCAGTTCCTTCTCGAGGAGGGCTATGGTGAGCTCAGTGGGGGAGCGAGAGAGGAACTGGTCCCTGACAGGGCGCAGAGAGTCAGGGAGGCGGGTGACAACGTGGTAGAGAGTGATCCAGAGCGGGGGGGGGTTGCTAGCGAGGAACTCATCAGGCATGGCAGCGCGAAAGCGAGCCTCACTAGTCTTAAGGTGGGTGATGAGGTCTGCGACAGTGTGAAAAGAGGCTAGGTCGGGGAACAGGTAGGGGAGAGTGAGGCGGCCTAGAGTGGCAGAAGCGGGTGAGGAGTAGCGGGCCACTACAGCTGTGTAGAGGTCCTTAGCAGTCTTGCACTGGCCGAAGTGCTCGCGTTCATCTAGCGGCAGGGAGTTGCGAATAGCAAAGCGAGCGTGCGCGTCACGGGTCTGCCACTGTGAGCGCTCAGTTGGAGGGGCAGTAGCGAGTGGGGCGGTCGCATGGCCGAGAGCGTGGTCGTACAGTGTAATATCTTCCTTGGCAGTGAGCTGTAGGAAAAGGTGCAGATCATCTAGCCAGGTTTCGAATTTGACCGGACGGCCCTCGGCGTCGAAAGCTAGAACAGGAGGACTAGCCATAGCGACAGCGGCAGTAGTAGAAGCAGTAAAGTCACTGAACAGGCGTGCGCTGGGTCAGCAGGGCCGGTGGGGCCTACGGACTGTAGTGGCGCACAAGCAGCAGTAGCAGGAAGTGTAGTAGTAGGATCTGCAGTGGTGCACAGGCGCAGCAGGCGGCAGCGAGAGCCGGCGTAGCAGGGGCGGGCTCAGCAGCGGTGATACGCGGGCGGCAGCGGGCGCAGCAGCGGCGGTGCGCGGGCGGCGGCGGGCTCAGCAGCGGCGGTGCGCGGGCGGCGGCGGGCTCAGCAGCGGCGGTGCGCGGGCGGCGGCGGGCTCAGCAGCGGCGGTGCGCGGGCGGCTGCGGGCTCAGCAGCGGCGGTGTGCGGGCGGCGGCGGGCTCAGCAGCGGCGGTGCGCGGGCGGCGGCGGGCTCAGCAGCGGCGGTGCGCGGGCGGCGGCGGGCTCAGCAGCGGCGGTGCGCGGGCGGCTGCGGGCTCAGCAGCGGCGGGCCGGGAGCAGTGCGGGCAGCGTGCGGGCCGGCGGCGGTCAGCGCACGAGCCGCGCAGGCTCAGCGCGGGCTGCGCGGGCTGCTCGCGGGCTGCGTAAGCGGGTCGCGGGCGGCTCGCGGGGGTTCGCGGGCAGGTCGCGGGCTGCTCGCGGGCAGTTCGCGGGCTGTGCGCGGGCTGCGCGGGCTGGTCGCGGGCTGCGCAGGCGGGTCGCGGGCTGTGCGCGGGCGGTTCGCGGGCTGTGAGCGCGGCGCGCTGTGCGGTTCGCGGGCGGCGTGACGGGGCCGATCGGGGCGCTAAGGGGCGACGCGACGGGGGCCGTGAGAGGCCGCTAAAAAAAATTTCGACGGGGCCGCAGGGCCGCTAGATCGTGCTAGATCGACGGGGCCAGCGGGGCCGGAAACAAGCGAAGGTAAGCAGGTAGGTAAGTCGGTGGGCCCTAAGAACAGTCCTAGTGAAGGACCTGCTCTGAAACCATGTCAGAAATAACTGAGCAGGAATGAATGAACTAGCACAGAGTTTGGTACAAGTAGGAAACCCTAACTTTGTGTACCCCCTAAGGTGTAACCCACTACAGCCTACACAATATAAACATACAATGTTTGACATGGGACATCGCCAACATGACGGTGAAGGAGGCGTTGGCGAGCTGGAAGGGCGATGCAGTGAAAGCCGCCATGGACGAGGAGATCAAGAGTCTCATCTCTAACGGGACGTGGGAGCTGGTCGAGCGTCCGCCCGGAGTCAACATGATGAAGAACCGCTGGGTGCTCACAACGAAGTACCACGTCGACGATACGGTCGCTCGCGAGTAGGCGTGTCTGGTGGTGAAAGGCTTCACGCAGGTTTACGGCGCTGATTACGAAGAGACGTACGCGCCATAGGGGAGCTACGTGACTCTGCAAATCTTTCTCAGCATTGTAGCTGTGCTCGACCTGCGTCTGATGCAGCTGGACATGAAAAACGCGTTTCTGCAGAGTAAGCTGGATCGCGTCCTCTACATGTATCAGCCCGACTACTACAACGACGGAACCGGTCGCGTCTGCAAGCTGCTGAAGAGCTTGTACGGGCTGAAGCAGAGTCCGCTGCTGTGGTACTCGGCGCTCGACGCGGTGCTGACTGGCGCTGGCTGGCAGAAGAGTCAGGTCGACGAGGCTCTCTACTTCAAGGTCGGCAACGACGGAGTGGCGTGCTGGGTGCTCGTCTACGTCGACGACTTGCTCGCCGCCAGCAGCAGCACTGCGATGCTGAAGGAGCTGCTGGAGGCCGCCTTTGAGCTGCGCGAAATCAGCCCGGTCGAGAAGTACCTTGGGCTGGAAATTGTGCGCGACCGTTCTGCGAGGAAGCTGTGGTTGAACCAACAGTCGTACGTCGAAAAGTTGCGTCGGCATTTCATCGACGAGGAGCAGACCGGGCGAGTGCCGAAGACGCCGGTCTCCGTCGACGCCTACGCAGAGCTAATGTTTGACGACGAGGAATTTCAGTCGTGCGAGGAAGCAGAAAACCGGCAGAAGGTCGGCTAGCTGCAGTTCGCGGCCACCACGATGAGGCCCGACATCGCCTTCGCTTGCAGCAAGCTCGGATCCGGCCTGACAGTCGGTGCGAAGCGACAACCACTGGCGTGAGGTCGATCGCTGTCTGCACTACCTCGCTGAAACTCGTGACGCCGCTCTGGAGTTCGGCGGCGGACCAGAGTCGCTGGTTCTGGTCGGCTATGCAGATGCAGACGACGCTGGCGACAAGCAGAATCGGACGAGCACGGGCGGCTACATTTTCATCTTCGGAGGAGCCGCAGTTTCGTGGTCGAGCCAGCGCATCAAGTGCGCAACGCTTTCATCGACCGAATCAGAGTACGTCGCGGCCACCGAAGCCGGCAAGGAGGCTCGCCGTCTGCGCTTCCTCCTTGCAGAATTCCGCCTGCTCGACCCAAGGAAGCCGACTGTTCTGCACGTGGACAACCAGTCGGCAATCAAAGTCGCAGAGGGCTTGGGGCTCAAGGGCAACCTCAAGCACATGGAGCGATGCTACGCCTGGCTGCAGCAGATGGTGAAGCGCGGGAAGATTGCTCTGCAGTACATCCCGACCTCCGAGCAGCCGGCGGATTTTCTGACGAAGGCGCTGCATTTTCCGGCTTTCAACCAGTGCTCCGTCGCGATCGGCCAAGTGCGTCTGGCCGACGTGGGCGACGGGGATGACGAGGTGCAGCAGTAGGTGCCGTGCCCTTCTGCACGGCTGGTGCGGTGATCTACGTGCTATGCGTTGGGTGCACATAGAAGAAAACTTCTCCTTGTATTCTATTCCTCTGGGTTCTGGGTGGACCTTGTGTGTGGGGTGCCCAAGCGTGAGCGCGGCAGGGGAGTGTCGAAGGAAATGGCCCCGCCCTCGCTTGAGCGTAGCTGATCTCGCTGTAGACGGGAAGTTCGCGACGGAGCGGTCGACGAAATGGGCTTCTGCAGTTCGGCGGAAGTTGCGGTCGAGCAGGCTCTGCTCGACAGAATCTGGTCGACGAACTCTGCAAGATGAGCTCTGGTCGACAATCTCTGCGCGGCGAGCTTCCGTCGAAGAGCGCTGGTCGAAGAACTCTGGTCGAAGAGTTCTGGTCGAGAAGTTCTGCTCGGCGGATTCTGTTCGACCGAGCAGAGTTGAGATGATCGACTGAAGTTGCAGAGTTGCGCGAAACTCTGCGAAGGCGTGCGAACATTCGCCCAGGAGATTTTGGCGAAGTTCTACCTGCGGAACGGCATCACGTGGTCGACGGCGCGCACCTGGCGAAACCGACGACACGTTTTCTACCTGGCACCTGCGCAATGTGCCTGACGGTGAAACCGCCAACCTGCACCTACTTGGTAGGTGCGCACATCTGCGCAGATAGACAACCTGCGACAGCAGAAAGTTACCTGCGTCTGCAGATAGTCACCTGCGACTGCAGTGCTGGCAGACCGCGCGCAGTGCAACGCTGGCAGACTACTCTGCTACAACGTTGGCAAGCCGCTCTTGTGCTGCGCTGGCAGAGTTCGCCCTTGCTAGGAGTTCCATGCCATTCTAGTCCTTTTAATCTGCATGCCTCAATTGTACTCTATTCTTTTCCTATCAACTTTGTTATTGCAAGTTGTTCTTTCCTTAGTGGAATTCTTGCCAACTTCTGAGTAAACATAGCAAGCAGTAAGAACGCTAGCAGAGCGCTACGATCACTCGCACAACCCCGTGCCCTCCTCCGTAGTCCACTCCCGTTGTGTAGTGACTCTCCGCAGAGCCGGGCAACATGTGATGTTCCGGGCACCATGGCCCGGGCACCATGAACCGGGCACCATGCCCGGGCACCATGAGCCGGGCAACATGTGATGTTCCGGGCACCATGGCCCGTGCACCATGAACCGGGCAACTTGTGATGTTCCGGGCACCATGCCCGGGCACCATGAGCCGGGCAACATGTGATGTTCCAGGCACCAGAGCTCGGCACCATGTACCGGGCAACAAGTGATGTTCCGGGCACCATGGCCCGGGCACCATGAACCGGGCAACATGTGATGTTCCGGGCACCATGCCCGGGCACCATGAGCCGGGCAACATGTGATGTTCCGGGCACCATGCCCGGGCACCATGAGCCGGGCAACATATGATGTTCTGGGCACCAGAGCTGGGCACCATGTACCGGGCAACAAGTGATGTTCCGGGCACCATGGCCCGGGTACCATGAACCGGGCAACATGTGATGTTCCGGGCACCATGGCCCGGGCACCATGAACCAGGCAACATGTGATGTTCCGGGCACCATGGCCCGGGCACCATGAGTGGGGCCTCATGTGATGTTCCAGGCACCATGTCCGGTCACCATGAATCCGGCACCATGAGCCGGGCACCATGAGCTGGTCACCATGTGATGTCCCGGGCACCAGGACCCGGGCACCATGAACTGGTCACCATGAGCCGGGCACCATGAGCCGGGCAACATGTGATGTTCCGGGCACCATGCAGGGCACCATGAGCCGGGCAACATGTGATGTTTCGGGCACCATGCCCGGGCACCATGAGCCGGGCAACATGTGATGTTCCGGGCACCATGGCCCGGGCACCATGAACCGGGCAACTTGTGATGTTCCGGGCACCATGCCCGGGCACCATGAGCCGGGCAACATGTGATGTTCCGGGCACCAGAGCTGGGCACCATGTACCGGGCAACAAGTGATGTTCCGGGCACCATGGCCCGGGCACCATGAACCGGGCAACATGTGATGTTCCGGGCACCATGACCGGGCACCATGAGCCGGGCAACATGTGATGTTCCGGGCACCATGCCCGGGCACCATGAGCCGGGCAACATGTGATGTTCTGGGCACCAGAGCTGGGCACCATGTACCGGGCACCAAGTGATGTTCCGGGCACCATGGCCCAGGTACCATGAACCGGGCAACATGTGATGTTCTAGGCACCATGTCCGGTCACCATGAATCCGGCACCATGAGCCGGGCACCATGAGCCGGTCACCATGTGATGTCCCGGGCACCAGGACCCGGGCACCATGAACTGGTCACCATGAGCCGGGCACCATGAGCCGGGCAACATGTGATGTTCCGGGCACCATGCAGGGCACCATGAGCCGGGAAACATGTGATTTTTCGGGCACCATGCCCGGGCACCATGAGCCGGGCAACATGTGATGTTCCGGGCACCATGCCCGGGCACCATGAGCTGGGCAACATGTGATGTTCCGGGCACCATGAGCCGGGCAACATGTGGTGTTCCGGGCACCATGCCCCGGGCACCATGGGCACCATGACCCGGGCACCATGAACTGGTCACCATGAGCCGTGCACCATGAGCCGGGCAACATGTGATGTTCCGGGCACCATGGCCCGGGCACCATGAACCGGGCAACATGTGATGTTCCGGGCACCATGCCCGGGCACCATGAGCCGGGCAACATATGATGTTCCGGGCACCATGGCCCGGGTACCATGAATCGGGCAACATGTGATGTTCCGGGAACCATGCCCGGGCACCATGAGCCAGGCAAATGTGATGTTTCGGGCACCATGGCCCGGGCACCATGAACCGGGCAACATGTGATGTTCCGGGCACCATGACCGGGCACCATGAGCCGGGCAACATGTGATGTTTTGGGCACCATGCCCGGGCACCATGAGCCGGGCAACATGTGATATCCCGGACACCATGCCCGGGCACCATGGGCACCATGACCCGGGCACCATGAACTGGTCACCATGAGCCGGGCACCATGAACCGGGCAACATGTGATGTTCCGGGCACCATCGCCCGGGCACCAAGAACCAGACAACATGTGATGTTTCTGGCACCATGCCCGGGCACCATGATCCGGGCAACATGTGATGTTCTGGGCACCATGGCCCGGGCACCATGAACCGGGCAACATGTGATGTTCCGGGCACCATGCCCGGGCACCATGAGCCGGGCAACATGTGATCTTCCGGGCACCATGGCCCGGGCACCATGAACCGGGCAACATGTGATGTTCCGGGCACCATGCCCGGGCACCATGAGCCGGGCAACATGTGATGTTCCGGGCACCATGTCCGGGCACCATGAGCCGGGCAACGTGTGATGTCCCGGACACCATGCCCCGGGCACCATGAACCGGGCAACATGTGATGTTCTAGGCACCATGGCCCGGGCACCATGAGCCGGGCAACATGTGATGTTCCGGGAACCATGCCGGGCACCATGAGCCGGGCAACATGTGATGTTCCGGGCACCAGAGCCAAACACTATGTACCGGGCAACATGTGATGTTCCGGGCACCATGGCCTGGGTACCATGAACCGGGCAACATGTGATTGAGAGGCACGGGAAGGTTGAGTGCCGGGTACGCTCATACGGCTTAAACCTCATGAAGAACACTTGTGGCGAGTGCAGGCACCATTATGAAACGAAGGCAATCATTTGGAGCTTATGACAAAAGTGAGTAAGAAAAGTGACATGAAGAGGGAGATTGTGCAATCAAATCGCACTCCAATTCCGTTGTAATGAGGCAGACAGAGAAGTACATAAAAACAGACATGAAAACACAACGATGTCGAAATTAAAAAAAAAAAAAAAATGGAAGCATATAAAGGCATACGCACGATGAGGCGGCTTGCAGGTCCACGGAAGGCTTGTGACGGGTGCTGGCTTCTTCGTTCACAAGGGAAGGCAAGTGCACGGAGTGCATGGCAAGAGTAGGAGACACGGCACGGGTGAGAGACACGGCAAGGGTGAGTGCTGGGTACACTGAAACAGCTTGCAGCTCAACAGAAGGCTTCTTCCTGAAAAGGGGAGAAGAGATAAGGGCTTGTCAAGCATGGAAAATAGATAGTTGATGGAACAATGGGCTGGATGAAGAATAGGTAATTGATGAAAATCATCTATACCAATGCGCTTGCAACAATGCTCATACACGAACTTGTATAGAAAGCACAATGGGAAGTAGTATGGTACATGTTGAGGCAGGCCCTCGGATTCTTTTTCAACTGCCTAATTTGTCAGACTTGGTATACATTTTCTGTCTGATCAATCACACTCGGTACACAATAAAAGTCTGAAATTTTAGAGTACCAAAATCAATAAGTCTGATCATTCAAAGTTTACACCACTAGGACCTAAGGTTTGTGTCTTCAATTTATGCTAATAGCGCAAAGGAAAAAAAGGGAGACGGTGCAACGCGCTCGCATGGCAAAAATCGCACGCACCGAGGGCGCCACTGTCAAGGCTACCCCGGGACTGGAAAATCCTGCCGACAACGACACTTCAGACGACGAAGCTGGTGAGGCACCTGCCGATAATGCATTTTTTTCAACCACCGAGCACCTTCCCCCTCTCCCCACCTCCAACCCCAACCTCACCGCATCTTCCTTCAAGAACGCGGCTGTCCGTGAGAAGGCCGAGCTCCTCCAGGACCTGCGCGCCTACCTGATGCACGCGGAACAGAAGGTGCGACTCAACGAACCGGCAAGTGCCATCGAACTTCTCGAGGAGGCACTCACGCTCGTCAACAATCGTTTCAAGCTTCTTCACGTTGCCGATTACACGAACTTTCGCGTCGCTAACCGGTTCAAGATGTACGAGGAGAAGATCTTGTTCACGAACTTTTTTTAACGCTCAGATAAGAGATGGGAGGGGTGGAAGGTGTTCAACAATGGTGGGGAATTTGATGGCGGGGAGGACCTCACCATTCTTGCTGTCGTTGTCGCTGAATTCATCGGGGTCGCTCGGCGGCGTGGTGGTTTCCAGGTAGAAAGGTGCTTCGGCGTGGCGCGGCAGCTCGGCGGCACGAAGATGCGAAGAGGTCTTGCATTTCTTCTCTAGTTTCGCAGATAAATTTGTATCGTCTTCAGTAATTGAACGGGTAACAGCCGCTTGCTAGTGCTGTAATAGCGCCAGAAGCGCAGTTATCTGTCCCAGCGACAGGCTTGGGGAGGCCGAAACTGGGGCAGGGGCAATCTCGTGAACGTCCGCCTGCACAGGCGCGCGACTGCCTTGACCGCGCGTGCCTACGCGAGGCGCGATGTCTGACGCGACAGGGGTGACGTCAGCCGCGCCTGGCACCTTCCCGCCAGGCGTATGCTCCACGCGCTGCTGCTCCTGACTCTCGCGATGTACAGGGGCAGGTGTTGCAATCGGTTCTCCTCCAAACAATACCTCCACAGCAGTGGAGGGGGTCTTCCTCTTCAGGCGACGGTCGGGTTCCCCTAAGTTTTTTTCCGGACTCGGAAATATTTCTGGGCGTTAAAAAAAAAAAAAAAAAAAAGAGGCGTACTCATAGTCCGTGCCTTTCTGCGACCCGTTGCACAGATACACTGGAGATCGGGATGGTCGAGCGGCACATTCCCTACAAATACGCGATCACAGACGAGCTCGTAACAAGGATGCGCGGGCGGCTACGCGGGGCATTTCCATGGTGGAGTTCATGGTGCGAAAGCAGCTTCATACTCTCAGTAATCATACACAGCTACTGGATGCCGTGGAAACTTGCCCCCCCGGTGCTGTTCCAGCGGGAAAACAATGCGGGCGCACAGATCCACGCCCAATTCACCAAACAGTCTATTAGCGAGCTCCTGGAAAGCGGCGCAGCAGCTCTCGCTCCTGCGGATTAGTCTGTATGCATTAGCCCACTGAATGTGGTGGTCCAGAGAGAGAAATGCCAACTGATCCTCGACCTCCGCCAAGTGAACCTGCACTTGCGCATTCCAAAATTCAAATACGAGGGGCTCAACTGGGTTGCGGAGATCGCTCGCCCGGGCGATTGGATGTTCTCCATCGACCTGAAGTCTGGGTATCACCACGTGGACATTCACCCATCGTGTTGGAAGTACCTGGGATTTCGATTCGACGGTAAGACATACATATTCCGCTCGCTCCCTTTCGGCCTCGCGACAGCCCTATTTGTTTTCACACAACTGATCAAACAACTCGCTCGGCGCTGGCGAGCCACGGGCATACGGGTCATTTCTTATGTGGACGACATCCTTTTCCTTTGTGACACGTAAGCAGCGGCACGAGCCACATGTCACTCAATCATACATGACCTCAACAAGGCAGGCCTGGTGATCAACTCGAAAATGTCGCAGCTCAAACCAACCCAGCAGCTGCGCTTTCTCGGAGTCAAGTTAGACACTGATCGTGGTCAGTTTTCGAAAGGCGCTGAACGACGGGCCTCACTACTCTCCACCATCCAAGATCTACAAAAGGCAGGAAAGGTAAGACGTAAGGTCCCAGTTCGTCACATTGCCAGAGTCACCGGTGTGCTAGCATCCATGTCACTGGCCCTTGGGGCGACGACGCGAGCATTCAGTCAAGGCCTGCTGCACGCAATTCAGCAGGCACCATCATGGAGCAGCAAGGTGCCTCTTGACCCCACGGCCATCGAAGAGCTGGATTTTTGGCGCCACAAATTTGACAGATTTAATGGCGCCCCGTTCCACGTCCCCAACAGCTATGATGATGTGATGCACGTGGATGCCAGCGCAGACAGCTGGGGAGCGACTCTGGACAAGTTCCCAGGACGGCGTCTCGAGGCTAGTGCGGCAATGCCAAGGCACCTGCTGGAGGCATCCAGCACGCAACGAGAGATTGATGGCGTACTATGGGCGCTCCAAACGTTTGCGGAACGGATCCGTGACCAGCACGTCCTCGCAAGGACCGATAACCAAGGCGTTTTCTTCATCCTCAAAAAAGGCGGTTCGAGGCAGGACAATCTCACAACGACATGTAAGTCGATCATTCATATATGCACGACCTTTCGGATTCGGCTCATGGTTGAATGGATCACGCGCGAGCTAAACACACGAGCGGATGAACTTTTCAAGGCGCTTGATCGGGACGACTACTCCCTGAACTTGTTTCCTCCTCATCGAGCGTCGTTTGGGCCCACATTCAATCGATCTATTCGCAAATGGGAGCAATACCAAGCTACCCCGGTTTTGCTAAAAAACACCGCACCCAGATGCAGCAGCAGTCGATGCGTTTTCCATCCCTTGGATATCCGAGCAGGGATATGCGTTCCCACCACCCCACCTAATCCGGACAGTACTCCACCATGCCAAACGAACTCACGCCACCTTCACTCTCATCGCACCCCGCTGGGCTGGTGCAAGCTGGTGGCCCCTACTGCAACCCTCCCCCCCTCAATGGGCCCCCTACATTCATACCCACATTTCCCTCACGCACGGTAGCCAGTGCCTGATGGCAGGCGATCACTCTAGTGCCTTTTCTGGCAACAGTCTACCATGCAGTCCCATGGTTGCACTACGCGAGTCCTTCGCCTGCTAACCACGCTCGCACCGGATGCAGGATTGCTGGAAAAACTCAAACATCGTCTACTAGAGATCACCACCCAAACGCGGGCCGACTCAACAATCCGCACGTACGAGCCCTACTGGGTCAAGTTCCGATCCTTTTGCCAACAACACAAGCTCAAGTTCCTCCCATGCATCGACATGATACTCTCCCTGTACCTGGTCCACGCCATCCAGCAGAAGGCCACGGTGTCCGCAATACAGTTGACATGCTCAGCAGTCAGCTTCGCGCATCGGTCGATCGGTGCATCATGCCCGTCCACTGGTCCATTCACCTTACAAGTCAGGGAGTTCGCGAAGAAGCAATGCCCGCATCCTACCCGGGCCAAAGAACCTGTGTCACTACATCAAGTGCATGCGATGGCATCGGAATTTCTACAATCGCACAACACTCGCGAATTCCAGAAGGGCCTAATTCCGATCTTAATGTACGTCGGGTTCCTGCGCTACTCCGACCTCGCAGTCATCAACTGGCATGAGATTCATTTCGAGTCAGAAGTCATGTGGCTCCTAATCCCCCGCTCCGAGACGGACCAGGCAGGAGAAGGCATATGGGTCCAGTAGCTACAAGCCTGGGCCCTTTCTGCCCCGTTCGTTGCACCAAACAATTCATATACTTGGCGAAGTATGACCACTCGCAACGAGGCCCGCTCATCCGCGTCTTTGGAACAGAGGGCGGGGAAGGTGGGATCACCAAGCCGCCATCCTATACCACAATTCGCAACTGGTGCAAGGAGGCCTTTCATAAAATCGGTCTTAGTTTCGAGCACCTTGGAACCCACTCCTTCCGGAAAGGTGCAGCGACCGTCGCAGCCAACGCCGGCATACCTGACCGAATCCAGAAGCGATTAGGACGATGGAGAAGCGACACCGCGAAGGAGACATACATCACGCCTGCAGCAGATCAACTAATGGGAGCATCGAGGCGCGTCCAAGATCCAGCACGATCCCTCTCCCCTGCACAACACGCCACGTCGCTGGCGCACCAACGGCGACCGACACAACACATGTCTCAGAACCCATTTGAAATGAGACGATGCCATTGCTACAACAAGAAAGCAAGCTTTCTAAATATGAATATTTTTAAAAACTGTAACGCTTTTCAGAATTGTGTATTTTGAAAGCGAAGCGGCCTGTAATGTAGCAATGGTCATCGGCGAACCACGCTAAACGCCCGTTTTGGAGTACAAAACGTGGGCTGGAGGTCATTTCCCTCCACCCACGTCTCTCATTTTTCAAACGGTTTAGTCAAGTTTCCCGCCCACCCACCCCCTAGAATAGCCAATAATAGTTAATTGTGCTACGAGAATTATCCTGTGCTAGCTTGGATCTGCTTGTACTATACCATTTGAAATGAGATGAAGCCATTTGAAATGAAACGATGCCATTGCTACAACAAGAAAGCAAGCTTTCTAAATACAGGAAATTAGTAAACCCGTAAAGCAGAAACATGCGCGACACATGTCAAGGAATCACACTTACCATGCGGAGCTTGGCGCCGTCCGCCGTGCAGGCCAACATTACGGTGACGCGCTCCTTCTGGTAATTGGCACTCCTGATGGGCACCGAGCGCACGCCAGTTTGCCCAACGGTCGTGGTGGCGGGCATCTCCAGCCAGAGAGGCATCTGGTCGGCGTTGATGATCCACGTAGTCTCGATGCCGCGTTCGCGTCGCTTGTCTCGGACGAACTGCCAGAAATTCTTGCACTGCTCCGCGACATCTGCCAGACGGTGGGAGACAGGGCGAAATATACGGGTAATTAGTACATCATAAAATAAAGCACAAACGTAATCTTACGAGCGGCGGTTTCCAGCGCTTCCGAAACCCATCTGACCACCGTTGACTTCCCTTCCACTTCACGAGAGGGTGTAGAACCTTCATAAACTCCCTCAACCACTCCTGCAGGCGGCCGACCGACACGGCAGTTCCTTTGCGACGCCACTCGAGGCGTCGCTCGTACACCTTCATCTCCATCGATCGGTACCACGACGATCTCCCGCGACCGTGCATCCGCTTCCGCGCGGAGTGAGCTTCCTTCAGGAACTCCGCTGAACGCTTCCAGTTGGAGAGGCACTTGTGGTGTATGCCGCTCTCGCGAGCCAAAGCACGAACCGAAGCCGCGGCCTGCAGAAGTGCGGCGTTCTTCAGTTTCTCAGCGGCGGTATAGGCCTGACGCTTGTGATCGTTGAGCTTATGCCTGGGAGAGGGGGGGGTGGCAATTTCTCAGGGAGCCCGTCGCGTGACCAGTACTCAACTCCGTCATCCTCGTCGCCGCCCAGCGCACCCTCGGGAAACACATCCTCAGCGGTGCCGGCCTCAGTGCCAGTCTCCGTGCCACCCTTGGCGTGCCGCCCTCCTCGCGACACTCCTCCTCAGCATCAGGGAGCTCGTCGTCAGCGCCGACTGCAGATTCGTCCCACGTACAATCGTCAAGCCGGCCCCAGCGCTGTCCTGGCACATGCTCAACAGCCACCCACTCATCTTCGGGCTTGTTGGACTCAGGCTCCGAGAGGTATTCGTTGAACGCCGATGGGTGAAGAAGCGTGAGCACGGGAGGATTGCCCGTGTGAACAGGAGACACCGGCGGCGAGTGAGAAAGAGGAACAGGAGGTGCAGGAGGCGCAGGAGGCGAAGGAGGAACAGGAGGCGCAGGAGGAGACGGCAGCGCAAAGGCGCTGGAGGCAGTGGTGGCTGTGGTGGGCTAGGGGGAACACGCGTGTACCATCCATCCTCGTCAACTACAAAGACGGGCTTACGAGTAGGTTTCGTCTTGAACAGGAAATGAGTGCCTGAGAATTCCGCCATGGCTTCCGCAGCCGGGTGGGAGAAAGCAAGAATCTGAATGTCAACTGTGAAAGAACTAGAGTAGAAATTAGGGTTTGGAGTTGACCCCTTCTGGTGTGCGGGTCGACGTCCTCTTCAGGGATAGTCGGGTACCCCCTTGCCTAAACCCGCAGAGGAGGGAATCGCGGCACCTATCCGCTGCGCTGGCAGGGAGATTCCACCCCCTTCTTGAAGGTTCGGGTGAAATGTTGCACCATGGCAGCGCATGACATTCCTATTGGGCCGCAAGGCAGGATGCACGTCATCGCTGGCAAGTGCATTGCTCCGGGACACGCTTTGTGCGGTGGGAAATCGAGTCGCGGCCCCTTTTCGACAGGATTTCATGCACGATCCCATGCGCACAGTACATGGTCTTGTTCGCCTTATTGAGGGCTTCTATTTCGTACCTTTAAAAACAAATTTCATTTTTGACATTATATTGGCGCCGGCGCTTATGGCCGTTTCTCAATTACAAGCGCCACCCCTAAAAAAGATGAATTTATTATAAGAACATATGCGCTTATATCCGGGGCTAGACGGTATATGCAACAGCAACAGTATATTGATCACTTCCTAGCAAGAGCAAGCATGCATGTATATATATAGACAACAGTACAAGCAAAATCACGAAGCGAGCAACTGAGATAAAATAGACACAAGGCCTAACATAGTACACAGGCGCTGATGATCACCAGAGCAGTGTTGGCCCGAGTGGCCACGTGAGTAAGACGAAGCTGACCACGCTGCTGCAACTCTCGAGCCAGGAAGTAACGCAGAGCGATGTGCTTCGTTCAGTGCTCCAGTCTGTGCTCCTCACATAAGGCAATGGCAGCCTTGTTGTCGATGTACAGAAATAGAGGTGAACGAGGCCACTCTCTGAAGTCAGTCAGCAGGTAGGTGAGTCAGCGTAACTCCTGTGCAGCCATGACTGTGGCGTAGATCTCAGCCTCACAATTGGAGCTGAGAACAGAAGATGAGCGGGTAGACCGCCAAGAAACAGAGCCGGAGCCAAGGCTGAAAGTGTAACCCTGTGACGACCGCTGCGTAGCCAGGTCGTCAACCCAAGACGCGTCTGAGTGTCCAGTGAGGACAACCTCACCCCGTCCTCCAAGCACGAGCCCCATGTCCGATGTACTGCACAAGTAGTGCAACACCCTCTTAGCAGCCTCCATGTGCTCTCGCCGGTGTCTCCTAGGCGCAACGTAGCGAGCCAGTATGCTAAGAGGGTAGGCAAGGTCAGGTCGAGTGCAGGTCATCAGGTACATGAGGCAGCTCACAAGCTCTGGATACGGGCCACTCGGCTCTACGGACTCGTCCGAAGGTGGAGCTGAGAGCGAGTGACCGGTAGCCATAGGAGTGGACTGTGGCGAGGACCAAGTGAAGCCGAAGCGCTGAAGGACCTGCTGCACCATGTGTGACCGAGTCAGGGTGATGGTGCACCGTGCTCTGTCCCGGGTGATCTGCAAGCCAAGGTAGCTGCGTAGCTTACTCAGGTCTGTGCATGTGTGTCTCTTCTGCAGCTCCGACTTCACAAGGGCGAGTGCCTCAGTGTCAGCAGTAGCAAGTCGTCGATGTACACGAGGATGTAGAATGGCGATACTAAGTGTCGGTGCTCAGAAACAGCGACGGGTCAGCTATCGAAGGAGCAAACCCAAGAGCCACAAGTGTCGTCCTCAGTGTGTCGTGCCACTCACGAGGCGCCTAGCAAAGACCGTAGACTGGCCGCCGGAGGCTCCACTAGGTACCAGGAGGAAACGACCCAGTGAAGCCAAGTGGGCAGCAAAGCCAGATCTCCTCGTGCAGGCTGCCCTGTAAGAAAGCTGTGCTGAAGTCAAGAGAGTGAAGATCGTAGTCACGCTGAGCGGCAACGTGTAGCAGCACCCGAAGAGTGGTCATCTTCGAGGTAGGGGAGAAGGTCTGGAAGAAGTCAACTCCCTGACGCTGACTAAAGCCTCGTGCAACGTAATGAGCATTGATGACAGGCGGGGAACCCGGCGGCCGCTTCACCCTGGAAATCCACATGCCATCGACGATGTTCGCCCCAGGAGGGGGAACTGCATCGACGTAGGTGCCTGTGGACTTCTAGGATGCCATCTCTGCGTCCATGGCTGTGTGCCACTGAGAGGAGTAGGGACCCAAAATCGCCTCTGCGTAAGAGCGCGGGGTCGGGATGTCTGGTGCATCCGGATCTCCCTCAGGGGCAAGCAACATGGCCAAAAGATGAGGTGCAGCGGCTGCAAGACACTCAAAGTCCTCCTGCCTGTCCTCAAGGACGTCCGTGCCAAGAGAACACTCACCAGGCAGATTCAGACTCACGACAAGACTAGCAACGTAGTCGAGACGATAAGCAGCAGCAAAATCAACAAGCTCAAAGACTAAGGCTGACGAAGCAGCAGACTCAAACGACGGGTCGGTGACAACAGTGGCTAACAGACGCGTGACAGTAGGGTGAGCGACTCGAAACAGGTCAAGCTCAGGGTCCGGAACGTCAGGCAGAGAAGACGCAGGAGGAGACGGCAGGGGAACACGCTGTGGAACAGAGGAAGGACAAAGTGTCATAGTGTGCGTGATGGGGACAGGAGGCGAACGCTCACGAGGAACACGACAACCAGTGCAACGAGCACGAACAGGCGAGGCAGGATGAGACGCAGACTCACGACGCTCTGTAAGCGAGTCTGTCTGCTCAGTGTAAGGAGGAGTGGGTAGTGGTGAGCCTGGCTGTAACGGGAGGCCAGTAGAAGCCGAGAGGCTAAGAACCTGGCGAAGCACGGAGTCAGGTGGTGGCAGAGACGACGGTGACGGCGGAGCGAAGAACAGTCGCGGCTGTGCAGTGCCACCAGTGCCAGTAGCTCCAGCGCCTCCAGCAGCTCTAGAACCTCCAGCTCCAGCACCTCCAGCGCCAGCACCTCCAGCTCCAGCACTACCAGTAGCAGCACCCCCAGAACCGGCACCTCCAGCTCCAGGGTCTCTAACTGCAGGGTCGACAGCACCAGCTCCAGGGCCTCCAGCTCCAGTGCCTCCAGCAGCAGCACCCCCAGAACTGGCACCTCCAGCTCCAGGGTCTCCAACTCCAGGGTCGACAGCACCAACTCCAAATCCTCCAACTCCAGTGCCACCAATAGCAGCACCCCCAGAACTGGCACCCCTAGCTCGAGGGTCTCCAACTCCAGAGTCAACAGCACCACCTCCAGAGTCTCCAACGCCAGTGCCTCCAGCAGCAGGACCCCCCGGAACCGGCACCTCCAGCTCCAGAGTCTCCAGCACAAGTCCCTCCGGCAGCTCCAGTACCCCCAGTACGAGCACCTCCAGGACTAGCAGCGCCAGCTACAGGGCCGCCAGCCCCAACGCCTCCAGCGCTAGCGCCTCCAGCTCCAGCGCCTCCAGCTCCAGGGTCTCCAGGACCAGTAGCTCCAGCACCCTCAGTACGAGCACCTCCGAGACTCGGAGTGCCAGTACCACCAGCACCTCCAGCACCAGCAGCACCACCAGCCCCGGCAGCTCCAGTACCTCCAGTACGAGCACCTCCAGGACCAGCAGCTCCAGCTCCTCCGGTACCTCCAGCTCCAGTGTCTCCAGCCGCAGCGCCTCCAGCTCTAGCAGCGCCACTCCGAAGGCGGTAGCGCTGAGCGTACCTTTCTCGCAGCTACTGTGGTGAAAGAGCACCTCCAATACCACCAGTGCGAGCAGCACCACCAGCTCCGGCAGCTCCAGTACCTCCAGGACGAGCACCTCCAGGACTAACAGCTCCAGCTCCTCCAGAACCACCAGCACCACCAGCACCCCCAGACGCAGCACCCCGAGCAGCACCACCCCCAGCAGCACCAGAGTCGACAGCAACCGGCTGCAGAGGCGGCGAAGACGGTCGAGGTGGAAAACCCAGAGTAGTCGCCAAGCGTGGTGAGCGGCGGGGGCCCAACGCGTCGTCAGCAGCAACGTCACCCCCCTCAGCTGGGCCAGAGGTGTCGGAAGTGACCTCCAAAGGCTCAGCCAAGGGGAGTGGGTCTACCTGAGACACACCTGAAAGAGCAGGACCCTGAGGGGGGAGGGGGTCTACCGGAGAGGGACCCGGAGCGAGGAAAAGCGGCGGGGGAGGGAGAGGGGCAGTGCGGTAGGGGAAGAGACAGTAGAAAGGAACTGACTCGTCAAAGGTGACGTCCTGAGAGGGGAAGACACGGCGCGAGGTGGGGTGGTAAAACTGCTAGCCAGGCACGTTAGGGGGGAAGCCAAGACACAGGGAATGGTGCAGGAGGAGAGGTTATCCGCGGACGTATCGCCGACAAGGGCACGAGCACCAGAGACACGGAACCGCGATGCATCGCCAATCTCTCCCGTCCAACGCAGTGTGGGCGAGGTGTCCGGCAAGGAGACACGGGGCCAGAGGTTGAGCTGCTGCGCAGCGTACCGGACTGCAAACGGCCACAGAAAATGGGGAGCCGCTGCATGGATCAAGGAGGTACGAGCGATCTCCATGACCAAGCCAATGCGGCGCTCAGCAACCCCATTTTGCTGTGGTGAGCCCGGAAGCGTGAACGACTGCTCAATGCCCTCCCCCTGACAGAAGGCCCGCAAGAGGTCGGAGGTGAACTCACCACCTCTGTCAGAGTGTAGACGCAGGACAGGAAGGTCCGTCAGGAACCTGCGGTGGAGCTGGAGACGAACTGCTCGGATCCAAAGGATTAGAACAGCAGAGACCTCACCCTTGGCGCGCAAGGGGAAGACCATGGTGTAACGCGAGTAGTCGTCGACAACCAGCAGAAAGTACCGCTCACCGCCCTGTCCACGAACGCGGGCTGGGCCCCACACGTCCAGGTGGAGGGTCTGCAGGGGAGCCTCTATCGGGGGAAACGAGGAGGAGTGAGGAGCAGCGCGCTGCCGCCCCTCGACGCAAGGAAGGCAGGGCGGGGCAGGCGAGGCAGGAAGGGGAGGCAGAGACCTGGGAAGACCAGAGACAAGGAGGCGACGGTGCATGCCACAGAGACGCGGCAAGGAGGGGTGACCCAGGCGGTGGTGCCAGAGAAGAGTCTGGTGCGACAGGGAGCGACACTAATAAGGGGAGACTACCAGACCTGACGCAGACACCTGACCGACAGCAGCTACCTGAGGAGACACAGTCGTCAGTGTGTAGAGACTCGACCCTGGCCAATGGCTGAACGTGGCCAGGTGACGGCCAGTCCTGGAGCACGTACAGATCGCCACACGCTGTCCTCCAGGGGTAAAGGTGTCAACCCAGTGGTCGTGGAGAACTGCGTTGCTCACCAAGTTCGTAGAGAACGAGGGGAGGTGAAGACCTAATAGTGAGCCACACGGAACTGTCAGGCACGGAAGCACAGTGGTGGACCGTGCAAGGACTGGGCCCCCTGAGGGGTCAGCCAGAGACACTGCAACAGGTGCAGGGAGTGGTGTGAGTGCTGTATTGTCGCGAATGAAACAGCGGGAAACACCTGAGTCAAGCGTGAAGGTGTGAATGGCCTCACCAGGCGTAGTACCTGAGAGAGCAGGATGGCGATCTGTATGTGCTTCCGGACTGGCCGTCACCTGGCCACATTTACCCGCCAACCTGGGTCGAGCCTGTACACACTGACTACTGAGTCTCCTCAGGTAGCTGCGTCTGGTCAGGTGTCTGTGTCAGGTCAGGCACCAGCCACTTGCTCGTGTCGCCACCTCTCACACCAGACTCTCCTCTGGCACCACCGCCTTGGTCACCCCTCCCTGCCACGCCTCCGTAGCATGCACACCCGCGTCCTTATCTCTGGACTTCCCAGGTCTCTGTCCTCCCTCCCGCGCTCCCCTGCCCCACCCTGCATTCCTTGCGTCGAGGGGCGGCAGCGCGCCGCTCCTCACTCCTCCTCGTTTCCCTCGACAGAAGCTCCCCTACCGACTCTCCACCCACCCGCGTCCGTGGATAGGGCGGCGAGCGATACTTCCTGCTGGTTGTTGACGACTACACGCGTTACACCATGGTCTTCCCCTTGCGCACCAAGGGTGAGGTCCCTGCTATCTTGATCACTTGGATCCGCGCAGTCCGTCTCCAGCTCAGCAAGCGGTTCTGCTCGGACCTTCCTGTCCTGCGTCTGCACTCTGACAGAGGTGGTGAGTTCTCCTCCGACCTCTTGCGGGCCATTTGTCAAGGAGAGGACATCCTCCAATCGTTCACGCTTCTGGCCTCCCCGCAGCAGAATGGGGTTGCTGAGCGCCGCATTGGCTTAGTCATGGAGATCGCTCGTACCTCCATGATCCATGCAGCTGCTCCCCATTTTCTGTGGCCGTTTGCAGTCTGGTACGCTGCGCATCAGCTCAACCTCTGGCCCTGTGTCTCCTTGCCAGATACCTCGTCCGCAGTGCGTTGGACGGGGGAGGTTGGCGATGCGTCGCGTTTCCGGGTCTAGGGCTCTCGTGCCTTTGTCCGCGATACCACCGCGGACAAGCTCTCCCCTTGCGCCATTCCCTACGTCTTCTTTGGCTTTCCCCCTAACGCGCTTGGCTGGCAGTTTTACCACCCCACCTCGCGCCGTGTTTTTCGTCTCCTCTCATGACGTCATGTTTGACGAGTCGGTTCCCTTTTACCGTCTCTTTCCCTACCGCACTGTCCCTCTTCCCCCCCCCCGCCGCTCTTTCTCGCTCCAGGTCCCCCTCCGGTAGACCCCCTTCCCCCTCAAGGTCATGCTCCTCCAGGACCAGCAGCGCTCGTGGTGGAGCTGCCGGAGCTAGTGGTGCTACAGTTTTTGAAGCTGCTAGAGGTACTGGAGCTGGAGTTTCTGGAGCTACTGGAGGTGCAAGAGCTAGCGTTTCTGGAGCTGCTGGAGACCTTGGAGGTGCTGGTGCTGGAGGAGCTGGTGCTGGTGGTACTGCACAGCCGCCGCGTTTGTTCTTCGCTCCACCGTCACCCTCGTCTCTGCCACCGCCTGACTCGGTGCTTCGCCAGGTTCTTAGTCTCCCGTCTTCTACTGGTCTCCCGTTACAGCCAGGCTCCCCACTGCCTGCTCCCTCTCCTTACACTGCGCAGAGAGGAGGTCTTACTGAGCGTCGTGAGCCTGCGTCTCGTCCTGCCTCGCCTGTTCGCGCTGTTGAGTCGCATTGGTCGTCGTGTTCCTCGTGGGCGTCCTCCTCCTGTCCCCAGCACGCACACTATGGCATTCGTCCTTCCTCTGTTCCTCTGCGCGTTCCCCTGCCGTCTCCTCCTGCGTCTTCTCTGCCTGACGTTCCGGACCCTGAGTCTAACCGGTTTCGTGCTGCTCACCCTACTGTCACGCATCTATTAGCCATTGTTGTTACTGACCCTTCATTTGAGTCCACTGTTGCGTCTACCTTAGTTGCTGAGCTGGTTGACATTGCTGCTGCTTGTCGTCTCGACTACGCTGCTGATCTTGTTGCTGAGTCTGAGTCTGTCTGTCCTCCGTCTGTCGGGGGTGAGTGTGCTCTTGGCACGGACGTCCTTGAGGACAGGCATGAGGACTTTGAGTGTCTTGCAGCCGCTGCACCTCATCTCGTGGCCATGCTGCTTGCCCCTGAGGGAGACCCGGATGCACCAGACATCCCGACCCCGCGTTCTTACGCTGAGGCGATCGCGGGTGAGTACTCCTTTCAGTGGTAGACAGCCAAGGACGCAGAGATGGCAACTTGGAAGTCCACAGGCACTTACGTCGACGAGGTTCCCCTTTTTGGGGCGAACATTGTCGATGACATGTGGATTTTCAAGGTGAAGCGGCCGCCGGGTTCTCCGCATGTCTTCAAGGCTCGTTACGGTGCAAGGCTTCAGTCAGCGTGAGGGAGTTGACTTCTTCCAGACCTTCTCCTCCACCCCGAAGATGACCACTCTTCGAGTGCTGCTGCACGTTGCCGCTCAGTGTGACTACGAGCTTCACTCTCTGGACTTCAGCACAGCGTTCTTACAGGGCAGTCTACACAAGGAGGTCTGGCTGCGCCGCCCACCTAACTTCACTGGGTCGTTCCCTCCTGGTACCCAGTGGAGCCTCCGCCAGCCAGGCTATGGTCTCCGTCAGACGCCTCGTGAGTGGCACGACACACTGAGGACAACACTTGCGGCTCTTGGAGTTGCCCCTTCCACTGCTGACCTGTTGCTGTTTCTATGCACTGACACTTCGCTGCCACCGTTCTACGTCCTCCGTGTACGTCGACGACTTGGTTTTTGCCACTGCTGACACTGAGGCACTCGCATTTGTGAAGTCAGAGCTGCAGAAGAGACACACGTGCACAGATCTGGGTGAGCTGCGCAGCTACCTTGGCTTGCATATCACCCGGGACAGAGCACGGCGCACCATCACACTGACTCAGTCACACATGGTGCAGCAGGTCCTTCAGCGCTTCGGCTTCACTTGGTCCTCACCACAGTCCACTCGTCTGGCTACCGGTCACTCGTTCTCAGCTCCACCTTCGGACGAGTCTGTAGAGCCGAGTGGCTCGCATCCAGTGCTAGTGGGCTGCCTCATGTGCCTGATGACCTGCACGTGTCCTGACCTTGCGTACCCTCTTGGCCTTCTGGCACGCTACGTGGCTCCTGGTAGACACCGAAAGGTGCCCGGGGAAGCTGCGAAGAGGGTACAGCATTACTTGTGCAGTACATCGAGCATGGGGCTCGTGCTTGGAGGGCGGGGTCCAGTTGTCCTCACTGGACACTCAGACGCTTCTTGGGTTGACGACCTGGCTACGCAGCGGTCGTGACAGGGTTACACGTTCAGCCTTGGCTCCGGCTCTGTTTCTTGGCAGTCTACCCGCTCGTCTTCTGTTCTCAGCTCCAGTTGTGAGGCTGAGATCTACGCCACAGCCATGGCTGCACAGGAGTTACGCTAGCTCACCTACCTGCTGACTGACTTGGGAGAGAGGCCTCGTTCTCCTCCAGTTCTGTACGTAGACAACAAGGCTGCCATTGCCTTGTGTCAGGACCACAGACTGGAGCACAGAACGAAGCACATCGCTCTGCGTTACTTCCTTGCCCGGGAGTTGCAGCAGCGTGGTCAGCTTCGTGTTGCTTATCTGGTGACCATCAACCTTCTGCACTGCTCTAGGCCTCGTGCCTACGTTTGCTCACTTCTTGACTTTGCTTGTACTGTGATATATATATATATATATACATATATATATATATATATACCTCATGCTTACGCCTGCTAGGTTGTGATCACTGTACTGTTTGCTCTGCTTTCTATAACCACGCATGTGAAGTAGCCTTGTCGCCATTTGCTTGTGCCCAGAATGTGTGGTGACTTTGGGATCCACCCTGAGCTTGCTTTATCTCTTTGTAACTGTTTGGACTCCCCCACTTGGCTTATGGGGGTGTGTCAAAGTATTATAATGTGTTGGTTGTAGTGGGGTAGCCAATATGGGGTACAACCCCTTTAGGGCTTGTATTTGTACCAAACTCTCTCATTCAAACCATTCCTGCTTCTAGTTCTAACAAGTAAAAGAGTTGATGAAACCAGAATCATGCTGTTTTTATGTGTTACTACAGAAATAGCCAGCATTGTGCGGGAAATCCTCAGCCAATATAACTTACATGCAGGACACTTGAGTACGTACAACAGGAAACACTCTCAAAGGTCAGAATGTGGGACATTCCCCCTCCTGCCACCAGTTTCTCCTACACCCTGCCCTTCCTAGGCTTCGTAGAGCGCTTCTTGCAGTCAGGCAGGGGTTTCCCACAGAGCTTGGGGTTGCCAGGGCGGAAGCAGGACACTGGTAGGTCGGAGAGAGAGGGGGGGACGGAGCCAGAGAGGGAGTTGCCAGCGAGTTGCACTTGCAGGGAGGGGGCAGCAGCACGCAGGCGTGCAGGGATGGTGCCTGACAGCCCGCTCCACGACACATCCAGCTCTTGCAGGGCCTTCAGGGACGCCAGCCCTGCAGGGATGCTGCCACTCATGCGGTTGCGTGCCGTCTGCAAGGAGTGCAGAGCGGTGAAGCGCGAGAGGGATGCGGGGAGCGAGCCGGAGAGCTGGTTGGTGGAGACGTTGAGGGAGAGGAGGGAGGAGGCGCAGGAGGAGGAGGAGGGGAGGAGGGAGGAGAGGGGGCCGGAGAAAGCGTTGGAGGAGAGGAGGAGAGAGGCGAGGCGCTGCTTGCCCTGGCAGAAGGCAGGCAGGGAGCCCTTGAGCTTGTTGCATGAGAGGTCCAGGTGGGTCAGCATGGGGGCGAGGGCAAGCGAGCGCGGCAGAGAGCCTGAGAGCAGGTTGCTGCGGAGGTTGAGGCGGGCGAGAGTGGAGGAGGAGGCGAGGAGGGGGGGAATGGCACCAGAGAGGAGGTTATAAGAGAGGTCCACGTGAGTGCAGCGAGCGCAGGCAGCCACCGGCAGGATGGAGCCGGAGAGCTGGTTGTGGGAGAGGCTCAGGTGAGTTAGACCAGTGAGGCTGGTGGTGAGAGCATCAGTGATGGGTCCTGTGAGCTGGTTGGAAGAGAGGTCCAAGTGGGAAAGAGGAAAACGGGAGGCGCTCTGGTTCTGAGTGGTGTCTTGGAGTAGGTCAGGGATTGCGCCAGTTAAGAGGTTGTAAGAGAGGTCCATGTGAGTGCAGCGAGGGCAGGCGGAGAGAGGCAGGATGGAGCCAGAGAGCTGGTTGTGGGAGAGGCTTAAGTGAGTTAGATCTGTGAGGCTGGTGGTTAGAGCATCGGGGATGGGTCCTGTGAGCTGGTTGGAAGAGAGGTCCAAGTGGGACAGAGGGAAAAAGGAGGTGCTCTGGTTGTCAGCTTTGAGAGGGTCTGGGATGGGACCGGAGAGCTGGTTGTGGGAGAGGTCCAACAGGGAGAGGCACGGGGAGAAGACAGCATCAGGGATGCTCCCAGTCAGCGCATTGTGGCTCAGCCGCACCTCTGCACCGCTCTGCACCACGCTGCATGCGGCTGTGGTTGGGAACGGGAGGTGGTGTTGTGCAAGGGCGCCAGAGAAGGAGTTGAAGGAGAGGTCGAGATGAGTGAGGCTCGTGAGCCCATTGCCACTGCTGCTGCTGCTCTCCCCCACAGTGGGTAGCCCCCCAGTGATGGCGTTATGAGACACGTCCAGACTGCGCAGCACACTCGCATCCTGGAGAAGCACTGCCGCGTTGAGCTCACTCAGGCTGTTACAGCTCACGTTCACGTGCACCAATTGCGGTCCCAGCGGCGGGATTGCCCCTTCCAGCTGGTTGTGCGACAAGTCACACGTCTCCAGGGAGCCATCGAGAGGCGGGATGGCGCCAGAGAAGTTGTTGTGGGAGAGGTTGACGACGCTCATTGCGGGATTCAGCGCCGGCAGCGTGCCGGTGAGGCGGTTGTGGGAGAGGTCCAGCTCAACGCCCACTGATCCCAGCATATACGAGGTCACAGTCCCCGATAGGTGGTTGTGCGAGAGGCGCAGCACATCCATCAAGCCATTGGGCCACCACGGCACTTCAACTATTTCTTCCAGCGTGCAGGTGAGCAAGTTGTGCGAGAGGTCCAGCTCGCCGCCCACTCTTTTCAGCAGCCAGTAGGGCACTTCCCCCACAGCTGGTTGTGCGAGAGGCGCAGCACAGACATCAACGCGTGCGGCCAATAGGCGACGCCAATGACGTCGTCCACCGTGCCATTGATTCGGTTGTGGGAGAGGTCCACCACGGATGCGATCGTCTGCACGTTCAGCTCGTACTGGAATGTGAGGTTGTTGTGCGACGCGTTCAGGTAGCGCATGCGCGGGAAGGGGTGCTTCACCTCGTACGCTCTGTAGTTTGCGTCCCAGGGGACAAAGAGCACGTTGGCGTCACTGGACAGCTGGTTGCTGCTCACGTCCAGGGAGTCTAACAACGGAAAAATTTTGGTCAGGCTCCGCGGGTAACGTGGCCGGGACAAGGGAACAGCCCCCCCTGCAGCAGCAGCAGGGGCGTCAGCAGGGGGGTCGATGGCAGTGGCGACCTCAAAGAGCCCGCCCCGGAGGGCGTTCCCCTGCATCTGCAGGTCTCGGAGCATCCAGAGCGCGCCAAGCTCCCGTGGCAAGCTGCCGTCCAGCCGGTTGTGGTCCAGCGCCAGGCGCGTCAGCCCCGTCAGAAGACTCACCTGCGCTGAAATGGACCCCGACAGAGCGTTCCCCCCCACGTCTAGACTCTCCAAGCTTGGTGAGAGCAGTGTTGCTGCTGCTGCAGTGGTGGTCGGGAGGGCTGCTCCCGTGAGGTTGTTCCCGCGGAGGGAGAGCTCTCGCAGCGAGGGGAGAGTGAAGAGGGCGGGGGGGATGGAGCCGGAGAGGTGGCGGTTGGAGGAGAGGTCGAGAGCGACGAGGTGCGAGAGGCGTGAGAGGGATGACGGCAGGCCGCCAGAGAGGACGTGCCCGGAGATGCGTAGCGACGTCAGCTGCGTCAGCTGCCCCAACGCCTCCGACAGACTCCCACTCGTGCTCCCGCTCCCGCTGTCACCAGGCAGGCCCTGCAGGAAAAAGCTCGTGGAGCGGGGAGGTGGCGGGGGCTCGGAGGTGCATGTCACCTCCCCCTGCTGGTTGTACTGGCAGTCAGGCATGTCGGGGACGACGTTGGGGTGCAGTGCGACTGTGGCATCGCCCAGCAGGTGCAGCGTGTGCACATGCCCGTCTGCTGTGCACCCCACGCCGTACCACTCACACGCACTAGCGCTGCTGCTGCTGCTCGCATTCCAGCTGCTCAGTATCGCCGCCCACGAGCTGTTTCCGCCATCCACCAACGCTCCCGCTTCTGCTTCCCCCGCTGCTCCCCCCAGGAGTGCATCGCGCACGGCCAGCAGAGCCTCAGTCTCCGCAGCGGACGCCTGCACGCCAGGCGACGGCGCAGGGAGGTACCCCGCGCCCACGGCGCCCTTCATGGCAGCGCTGTTGCCGCTCACTCGCAGCACACTCCAGTCCGTCGCCCCCTGCGCGTCCCTGCGCACGTCAAACAGCGGCCCTGACAGCTCGTTAAATCGCATGTCCACCACTCCTTGCCCTTGCCCTCCCGCCCTGCTGCTCTCCGCGCTCCCGCTCGCCCCGCGCTCTGCCCCCTCCCCACTCGCCAGGCGGAACAGCCCCTCCGGAATGGTGCCCGTGAAATTGTTGTGTGACACGTCCACGCTCCCGTTGTGGATCACGGAGAAAGCTGTCAGGCTGCCCGTGAGGCTGTTGTGGCTGAGGTTCACGTGCAGCCTCTGCGCTTCCAACACACGTGCTGGCGACCCCATCACAATGCGCCCCCACTGCTCGTCCACGCGCATGAACAGGTCCCCCGGAACGCTCCCCCTCAGCCCCGCGTGCGGCGCGCTCAGCACCTCCACCTGCGCGGGCACCACACACCCGTGCAGGTCGCCTCCCCCTTCCGCATCCGCGCCGTCGCCGCCAAAGGCGTTGAAGCCAAGATAGAGCTCGCGAGCGGGCAGCAGCGCGTCGCAGAACGGCCCGCTCAGCGCGTTGCCGTCGAGGCGCACGACGTCCAGACGGCGCAGCGGCGCGAGCGCCGTGGGCGCGCCCGACAGGCGATTCTCCCCCAGGTCCAGGTACGTCATCCCGCCCATCGCCTTCAGCGCCGTCGGAATCGCGCCGGTCAGACCGTTGGCGCGCAGCGAGAGCGACTCGAGGCTGAACTCGTACGCGTCCGCAACGCGCGGGAGCTCGCCCGTGAGGTTGTTGTACGAGAGGTCGATGCGGTTGAGGGGGCCGCGGAGGGAGGGAATCGCGCCGGAGAGCAGGTTGTGCGAGAGGTCGAGCTCGTGGGTCACGGCGGAAAGCAGGTCCGCGGGGACGCTCCCCGTCAGCTGGTTGTGCGCCACGCGCAGCACCTCCGCGCCCACGCGCACGACTTCCGCCAGCGCGCCGGCGATGCGGTTGTGCGAGAGGTCCACGACGGTCGCGACGAACGTGCTGCCCGCGCTGCACGTGAGGTTGTTGCGCGACGCGTTCAGGTGGCCCAGGTCGCGCGGGAGAGGCGCGAGCGCGGCCGCGTCGCCGGAGAGCTGGTTGCTGCTGACGTCCAGGAAGTCGAGCAGCGGGAACGCCGCGCGGAGACCAGCAGACGCAGCAGCGTCAGGAGTAGCGGAGACAGCAGCAGCAGGAACCAGCGCAGCGATAATATCTCCCGTCAATTGGTTCTGGTCGAGCGCGAGGCGCGTGAGTGTCGAGAGAGAGGCGATGGCGGGTGGGATGTCTCCGGACAGGCCGTTGTCCCCCACGTCGAGCTCCCTCAGCGCCGTCATCTCCGCCAGCGCCGACGGAATGCCGCCGGTCAGCCCATTGCTGCGCAGGGAGAGCGCGACGATGCTCTGCGAGTACGCCCCCGCCTCCCCTGGGAGGTCCCCCGTGAGGTTGTTGGCCTCGATGCGCAACTCGCGCAGCGCAGGCGCGCGGAAAATCGCGTGCGGAAGCTCCCCCGAGATGTTGTGTGCGGAAAGGCGAACCGTTTCCAGCGACGGGGAGTACGCGTCGGGCCCGTCGGGGAGGGGCCCTGAAAGGCCGCCGCCAATGGTGGTGCTCAGATCCACGTGGCGGAGCGCGGGCAGGCCGAAGAGCCCGGGCGGAACGGGGCCGGAGAAGCTGTTATCGGGCGCGTCGAGTTCCGTCAGCTTCTGGAGGCGCGAGACGGAGTCCGGCAGGCCGCCGGCGAGGCACGAGTGGCGCAGCACCAGCGACGAGAGCTCCGCGAGGTCGCCAATGGCGGGCGACAGCGCGCCGGGCGGGCAGCTCCAGCCATTATAGCCGAGGGGCCCGGGCATGTCATAGGGACTCGGGTCGGAGATGATTCTGGTGACGCGGCCCGCGGCCGTGCACTCGATCTGGCACCAGACGTAGCACGACGGGGGCCGAAGGCTGGCCGGCGCGCAGCAGTTGTAGGTGAGGTTGCCGTCCCTGTCGAAGAGCTCGGGCGAGGACGGGCTGTCGTGCCAGAAGAACATGCCGGCGGGCAGCGCCGCGTACACCGCGCGCATGGCCTCGCGGTCGCCGTCCGCCATCGGCACGACGCAGCCCGGGGGGGTCGAGTAGCTGTAGGCTTCCGCGGCGCGGAGGAGGGCGATGCGCGCGAGGAGCGCGATGAGGGTTGAGAGTGAGATGAGGGGGAGGGAGGACTGGAAGGTCTGGAATGACGTCATGAAGGCGTTCGAGAATGGGAGTATGCGAAAGAATCTGGGAGTACGCGCCGCGAAGAACGAGCGTGCGAATACTGATAGGCCACTATGAAGAGCATTGGAAAAGAGGAAGTACCACTACACGTTCCAACTCGAGCACTACTGACGCGGCTCGTACTACTATTAGTACTAATGTCGGGCGTTGTTGCACGGATTTTGTGGGTGAAACCCGAAGGAGGTGCGAGTATATAGTGGTACGTGGTAGGTGGCTCGTGACGCTGAGTAGCGGCATGATCAGGCTCTCCCCACGTTCGGAGCGTTGACTCCGTTGACGGGAGGCCAGGAGTGCCTAAGGCAGAGGAGGGCTTAGCGGAAGCAGATTGGCGAAAGGGGTGCGCGAGGGGTACGAGGCGCGTTCTGACCGGGGGCATGAGGGAATGAACAACATCCATAGTAGCGGTTGCTAATTCGGCGTGCTTGCAGTAGTGACGACAACTGGGGGAGGCGTGAAGAGGCGCATTGGCGGTAAAACCAAGTCACTTCACTACTACTGTTACTGCCAGCGAGGTGCCTGGAACAGTTTCTACTGAGCTGAGCTAGGCGAAGGTGAGTATTTCACGCTGCTGGTTGGCTGGGAAAATTGCACGGCGACATAGAAGAGGCACCAACCAACCGACGAGCAAAGAAGGGTTGCGAAGGTTTGAGAGTAGCAGCGAAGGCGGAAGACACAGCACGACTTGGAGAGAAAGTGGTGGAACGGGGAAGAGGCAGGGCTTGCATGAGCAGGTGGGAGGGAACAGAACAGAGACAGGTGAGATCGTGGCCTTGTTCGGTAGGCACCCAGTGCGAGTGGGCCCACTCTCACTGGCGAACCCTTCGTGGGGCTTCCTAGCCTCGGACCCTCAAATCGCACTTGCTTTCGGGTGCTTGCTCGACAACAACGAAGTAGCTCATCCTGGGGCATTTTCCCCCGTCACTCGTACCATGGCCCTGTTCGGTAGACGCCCCACTCTTACTGCGGTTGGTGGAAGGCAGGTTCCAAGGACATTGTTAAAGCCCACTGATTCGATATTGGAACACCGAAACTGCCCAGTGTGACTTGACTACCGAACGCTTTAAAAGCCAAGTCTGACTGCTGGCGCCGAAACTGCACGGAAATATTCCTCCCCGGGCAAACTGGACTCGCAGTGGAAGTGGCTCCCAGTTTTGGTTTTTGACTGCACGGAAATATTCCTCCCCGGGCAAACTACACTCCGCGAGGGCACTCTGAGTGGAACAATTTTGGGTTAACTCAAGATTAGACAATTTCGGGCCAAAAACTAGTATCATACCTTTTTGAACCAAAGAGGTAGCGCACAGCTTGTGATGCTTTTTTTTTTTTTCTTTGTTTAGCAGGGTAGCCGTGCGACGGGCAAGAACGTTTTGTTTTGGGGTCAGTCTGGTACAGAACCACAATCGTATCCAGAAATTTACAGCATATTTCACGGAAACTATCACAGCCTGAACTCGAAACTTCTTTCCGGTGTGAGTCGAAGCCCGAGGCTAAGCAACATCTCGGACGCTTCTCCAGATCGAGTGGGTCCAGTGCGACTGGGAGGCTACCGAACAGGGCCCATATTACTGGGGGGGGGGGCGGTGGGGCTTGTAGTTGGCCGCAGCTCCACTCCGACTGGTTTTTGCCCGGGGAAGAAATTTCTCCCTCAGCTTCGTCGCGGCCAGTCTTATCACAGTCAGACTAGCGAATAGAGGCGTTCGGTACCAAACTCTAACTGGCTAGGTTCGGTGTTCTACTAACGAGTTCATGGGCTTTAACCATGTACACATACGAAATGGGGAACCTGCCCTGACCCACCCGCAGTCTGACTAGGCAGCCTACCGAACAAGGCCCGTGGGAACAAGTGAAGCTGGTGGTGGTGTCGCGGCACTTCGGTGGAGGTGGGGGATGGGCGAGGCAGTGGGTTGTTGCTGGCTGGTTTCCGAGTCGCATGTCGCTTTACCAGTGCGTTTCCCAGGTTTAGGGTTTAGGTGATGATGTTGTCTGTGCTGTACTGTAACTCTGGACAAGGATACAAGGTTTAGGAGTTGGGTTTATCCCAAAACCAGCTGGTAAGCAAATTTACTCTGAAATTCAGACAAAATGAACAAATGAGCAAATAAACAAAGAACAAATGAATAAAAAAGCAGAAGCCAGGGAGACCTTATACCAGTAGCACAAGAAAAGTCTGGAAACCAGGCCAGTACACAGCCTGAAATCTAATACCGTACCTAAGATTCATGTGTGAGCAGCAAACGAATGAGACGCCAAGCTTGGTTTTTGAGACCCTGCTAATGGAGATTATTTGGAGTACATTGATTAGCAGGATGCTGAAGTTCTTGCGCCTACTGCAGATGCTTTTGTCATGAAATAATGGAAAAAAAACTTTCTGCACATGAGTACCTGAAAGACACCTACAGCTAAAATAATGAGCAACCTTCACAGTATTGCAGTGCAAGCACATGGTTGCCGTGAAGCAGGCAGGCACGCGCTTACAATGCAGCACGGACCGCACTGCACCATCATGTGATGCCATGCCATGCACTTGGATGACAGATGATGGAGTAGAGTGAAGTGGGCTTATTGTGCTGGCAGCGCTACGCTCACAGGTCGATGGGAACGCGCATGCCATCGTATGCGAGGTCCACATCGAGCCCCTCCTGCTGCTGCAGCTGGCGCAGCTGCGCTGACACACTCTCATGCTCCATCACATGCATCATGCCTGCACCACAGTACGGGGCACATGCGGCACACGGGGCAGTGGGCAGTGCAGCACAGGTGGGACAGGTGGGTCTTGAGAGGAGGGAAGGATGAAGGATGACGGATGAGGTGGAGGAGTGGACATGCAGGAGGCGGCACGGGTGACTAGGAGAGTCGTGCCATCGTGCTGTGCGATGAAATTAAGCCAGCATCATGTGCCATGGCAGGCATGGTGGCGGGCGGTGCATGGAAGTGAGTGGAGCATGGCGCATGGCATGAGACAAGAGAGGTGCAACAGAGCATACAAAGGCAGGCACTAGTGTGCATGGCCTGCAGGTGCTCCTACAATGGGCAATGCAGGCAGGCAGGCATGAGCAGTGCATGTGGAGGGAGAGAATCGAGTGTGGAGCATGGCACAGCGAGCAGGCGGAGCACAGCATGCACTGGGAGGGCCTGACCTGTGAAGAGGGTTCGGTGGGGGCGGATCTTGCGCACCTCCTCCAATGCCTGCATGTCCCCGTCGGCACACGGAGGGATGGACGTTGGGGTGAGCGTGTGTGTGTGCGTGGGTGGGTGTGGGTGTGCGTGCGCGTGTGTGTGTGGGTGGGTGGGTGTGGGTGTGCGTGCGCGTGCATGCGTGCATGTGCGAGAATGTGCGTGCGTGTGTGTGTGTGTGTGTGTGTGTGTGGGTGTGTGTGTGTGTGTGTGTGTGCGTGCCCGTGCGAGCGCGTGCGCACGTGTGTGTATGTGTGTGTGTGTGTATGTGTGTGCGCACGCATGTACGCAAACGTGCATGCGCGTGTGCGTGTGTGTGTGTGTGCGCGTGTGTGTGTGTGCATGTGTGTGTGTGTGTGCGCGCTTGTGTGTGTGTGTGTGCGCATGTGTCTGTGTGCGCGCGTGTGTGTGTGTGTGTGTGTGTGTGAGAGTGCTGTTGCATGATGGTGGTAATGAAGTATTGCATGGCATGGCATGGCATGGCATGGCATGGCATGACTTATCACCTGTGGGAGACCAAAATGGGAGGCGCTAGAGCGGTCGGGGCGAAGGGCATCCTGGAGTGGAGGGGGTGGACGCACGCAAGTGGGGTGAGGGCAGCAGAGCTTGACCGTGGTGGCAGGAGACGTCAGAGGACGGGCAGAGGTGATGGGGCAGGGGTGGTGGTGTGGTGAAGGAAAGCAGAGACAGCATGCTTACTTGGGTGTACCGTGCAGAGGGGGAGAATCGGAGCAGGGGGACAGCAAATGGTACGTACAAGGAAGAGAAAGAAAGAGAAGGAGAAAGAGAAAGCAAGAGAAAGCAGAGAAGGCGACGAGGGGAGTGAGGGGGGTGGGCGGGGGGAGCAGCAGAGGTACGTACGAGGATGAGGAGCTTGCAATTGTCGAGCAGGGGATACGTGGACTCTGGGATGGCGCTCACGTCACTGGTAGGGAGGGGGGGTCGCAAGGATTGAATGAGTGAGTGAGTGAGTGAGTGAGTGAGTGAGTGAGTGAGTGAGTGAGAGAGTTCAGAGAAACAGGAGGCTGCAAAGGGTGAGGAATGTTCACGCCCCTGCTGGTAGATCCCATTCCGAATTAGGTAGGATTTTAGCCAGTGAGTGATTGAGGCAGCAAATGGTAGCACCCTATGTGCTCCACCCACAGCCGTGCGCATGGCATGGCAGGTGGGATGCCAGAGCGGGCATGCAGGGGGTGTGGATGCATGGTGAGCGCACCTCATGTAGCACACATCGCCAAAGCGGTAGCCAAAGGAGAGGTAGTTGGCGCCGTGCCACACAGGCAGAGGGGTCACCTGCAAGGGGGGGGCGGGGCCACGCATGGCAGAGAGGGGTGTGAGCGAGGGGCTGAAGCATGCACGGCATCTGCACTCGGGCCTTTGGGTGCTGGCGCTGGCGCTGCAGGTAGCGACGATAGGAAAGAGGGTAGGTGGGGGAGGTGAGACAGAGCGTGGCAGGGGGGGGTGAGAGCGTGGCAGGGGGGGGTGAGAGCGTGACAGGGGGGGGTGAGAGCGTGACAGGGGGGGGTGAGAGTGTGGCAGGGGGGGCTGGAGAGGTGGAATGTGATCGGCCTTGGATGCTAAATCTGCCATGCAACCACACTCCACCTGCCATGCGTACTCACATGCGCCTTGCAGGCTGGCACGCGGAGGAAGAATGGAGGGAACCACACAACCGCCACTCTGCAGAGTGGAGGCACGAGAACAACGGCAGGCCTCTCTTCTTGGTTCCATCTACAACCCCCCGCTTTTCCTACCCGTCCCCCTCTTTTCTCCACTACAGCTCAGATGGTCAGGATGAAGGGAATGAGAAGGAGCGTGTGAGTTGAGACATGTGAGGCATGACAGCATGTCCATCACCCCCCATGCATACACTAGTGACCTGCACGGCACACCGTAGGGGCAGTCAAGGAAAGGGGTGCCGGGTGAGGCGCAGCCGTGCACAGCACAGGGAGGGCAACACGCGTGCACTCTAGGCTCGCACTGCCCATACACTGCTGGGTTGGGCATGGCGGGGGAAAATGGGCATGGCTGGGGCATGGGTGAAGGAGAGGGGCATGGGCGGAGGAGAGGGGCGGGCACCTGCAGGCCGTGCACGAGGAAGGGCGTGGTGTCGATGGAGTGGAAGTGCAGCGCGGACACGGCGGTGCCGGGCACGAGGCTGGACGTGTCCATCAGGTAGTAGTGCGTCTTCTCCATCACCTGCACAGGAGAGGCAGGGAAGGAAAGGCGGCG